>JARPMJ010005111.1:0-66762 GCA_033366665.1 Phoxinus dragarum
AAAAAAAACTTTAAAAAAAAACTTCATTTGTGTTCCAAAGATGACCGAAAGTCTTACGGGTTTGGAACGACATGAGTGTATTCAAATGACAGAATTTTCATTTTTGGTTGAACTTACCATTTAACTCCCTCTCTAATAAATAGAATTATACATTTTCAATGTGAATATATATATATATATATATACTGTACATATGTATATATTAATAATTCATTTTACAAAAAATGCAGAAAAAAACAGTAATGTGAAATATTATTACAATTTTAAATAATGGTTTTCTATTTTAATATACTTTAAAATATAATTTATTTCTGTGGTGCAAAGGGTGAATTTTCATCAGCCAATACTCCAGTCTTCAGTGTCACATGATTTTTTCAGAAATCATTCTAATATGCTGATTTATTATCAATGTTGGAAACAGTTGTGCTGCTTAATATTTTTTTGGAACCTGTGATACTTTTATCAGGATTCATTGATGAATAAAAAGTTAAAAAGAACAGCATTTACTCCAAATATAAATCTTTTCTAACAATATAAAATCTTTTTATTTATCAAAGAATCCTGAAAAAAGTATCATTATAAAAAAAATATTAAGCAGCTCAACTGTTTCCAACATTGATAATAAATCAGCATATTAGAATGATTTCTGAAAAATATAATGTGAAACTAAAGACTGGAGTATTGGCTGATGAAAATTTGACTTTACATCACAGAAATAAACTATATATTAAAGTATTAAAGTAAACTTTTATTTTAAATTGTAATAATATTTCACATTTCTTTTGTATTTAATCTTGAGGAGCATTAGAGACTTCTTTCAAAAACATAAAAAATAGTAATGTTTCAAAACTTTTGACCGGTACTGTATACATATATATACAACTAGTTAACACTGCAAGTCAGGTCAGCCCTCTTAAGGAAATTCTGGGCACCTCTAAACTCAGCTCAGCTGGTGTTCCCAGACAATCAGGACTCCTGAAGTGCCCAAAAACACTTTAGAGCGGAGCTCAGGTGATTCTAGATTGATCCGTGCTGTGCTGATACTGTCTAGGAGGTTTTCCTGTGGACAGGGTGTGATTACTGCTTTGTGACTGACCTTGTGAACTCGATCCTAAAACAGAAGCCTCACCTTACAGAGCCCAGAGGCAGGGGCAGGACAGACACCTGGTGGCCATACAGAGGAAGTGCAGAGAAGAGCTGTTCAATTACATGTGCTGTGTGCTTTATAAATACTGTACAACTATTCAAGAGTTATGACAAATCATTTGTTTCTTTATTATGCCTCAATAAGGGTGAATCCCTCATTCTGCCTGTTTTCTTTTAGATCACATGTGTGTGTGTTTATTATTGTAGTGTAGTAGTTAGTAAAATTGTTACTGTACTGAGTGTACGATGTGGTGATTTACTATTGTAAATGTTAAAGCCCATTCAAACTACATTAAATAATGTATCCGACAAAACAGAACAATTGTTGGCCTATGCTGCTTGACAGTTTAATGCGATTGACTGACAGTTTCTATGTTTGATTGACAGTTGTTGACTCATGTCTCATCAGGTCCCGTCCAATCGGCCCCTCCCAGGGGCGGGGCAGGCGGGCAATCTCCATGGCAACTCGCCCTACTTGATGGTGAGAGCCTCCCTCAGATTGACTAAAACAGAAAAACTGACAAAAATAAATAATACATATATGGAAATAAACATATCTGAATGTTTAGATGCTCATTTACTGCATGTTTTAGAGATTAATACACTGAGATTTTAAAACTTATAATTTAATTGGCCTATAATTTATATATTTAATGTAATTTTACAATATATTGCAACATGTCAACTACCAGTCATTAGAGAATTAGTATACTGTAGTATACTGCTTACAGTAATATCTCCTAACACTTTATTTTGATGCTCCCACACAATACTGTCTATAAGTAACTTTGCAATTATATGTCAACTTATTCTACTAACCCGAACACTAACACTTGACAGTCAGTCTACTAATACTCTAATGAGAGTTAGTTGACATGTAGTTGCAAAGTTACTTATAGTTAATGTCCAGTGGACAATCGAAATAACGTGTAACCTTTGATTTATACTTTCTCTACATATAAAACTAACACCACACGCCACCACTAACACTCACACAGAATATAAGCAGGCTTTTATTCATTAAGCAAACATTTACAAAGATATTTGACATATATAACTACTTTTTTTGAGGTGATTCCTTAAAATTAGTCTGCTTTGAAGATTTGAATATACGGCAAATGGGTATTAAAATGTAAACTCAAAGTATGGCCCATGTTGTTTGTCTATAGGTTAAAGCTACATGATTCTGCTCTGGTCCGCTCAGCTCTGATTTGTTAATAATGCATCTTCCTCCTCTGCTCTCTGGTTGTCTGGCTTAAGTGTTGTTTGCAAGATGTTTGTTTGATGCCCTGGTCAGTTTATAGCTTCTCCAGATTTCATTCTTAAAGGGATATGGAGCTGAAACGTCTGAAGCTATTTACAGTCAGATTTTGTCTATCGTTGAGCCACCGTAGAGGATTTCTTGGATGAAAATCCTTTTGGCCCTGGTTCACAGTAGCCACGCAAACATAAGATTCCCTGTGGAGATTTTTGTTTATCCGCATTGCAAAATCTGCCACTCAAGAGTTTTTTTCTTTTTTACATTGATTGTGTCAATGCAGCAACACCTCCCAAGCAGACTGCAATTATTTACTATTTAAGATTCCCTGTGTGTGTGTGTTTGTGTGTGTGTGTGTGTGTGTGTGTGTGTGTGTGTGGGGGGGGGGGGGGGGGGGGTGCGTGTGTGCGTGCGTGCGTGCGTGTGTGTGTTTGTGTTGTGTGTGTGTGTGTGTGTGTGTGTGTCTGTGTGTAGGCATGTTAAGGAAGAATGGATTATGAAATCAATAATTCTGTAATATATATAAAAAATGGTTTTAGTCGATTTAACCTATGATGATGCATATCTGCAATGTCATCAATTTGTTGAATCCTTACAGATAAAATAAATCAAAATTGAAAATTGCATTTTAAATTGTTCTCTCTCTCTCTGCAGAGTTTTGCCGAAAACACCATGAATGAGTTGCTTGGATGGTACGGATATGACAAAGTGGAGTTACGAGACTCAGACGACATAGAGATCCGCAACTACCCTGACGGAGAAATGCGACAACACATCTCTGTCCTGAAAGGTGAGAAATCTGACACAGACAGGCCTTCACGAAGATTTACACATAGCAAATAGATTGTCTCAAAAGCTAGCACTCGTGGATGAAAAACCACAATAGTACAAATTCAAAAGTTAGGGGTCAGTAAGATGAAAAAATAAATAAATAAATAAATAAATAAATAAATATAAATATATATATATATATATATATATATACAATATAAAAATATTTCAAATAAATGCTGCTCATTTGAACTTTCTATTAAAGGGGTGGTAATATAGCCTGGGTTTCCCCATACTGCCTTTGCGCAGCGCAATTTTATTCACGCTGAAAGGCAGTCTGGATACCATGGACCAGATTTTCGCCTCATCTAGGGAACCAATCACAGAACGGGGAGGGAGCAGCAAGAC
The DNA here is from genome assembly GCA_033366665.1 of Phoxinus dragarum. NCBI lineage: Eukaryota > Metazoa > Chordata > Actinopteri > Cypriniformes > Leuciscidae > Phoxinus > Phoxinus dragarum. Next base: position 3,584 of record JARPMJ010005111.1, read on the forward strand.
GATGACGACATCTATGCGACACAACTAAGCAGTTTGTTTATATCCATATATACATTCGACCCTCGTGTTTATCTTGCACAAACGGCAATAGTCGCTAAACGTTATTGTTAACACAAAAATATCTTACCCATAGTCTTCTTCCTTGTCTAATTTCTGTCGCTCTACATACGTCATCTGGTATAATGGAAACGATTGGCTATGAGCTACGTACAGGCGCATTTGATAGACATTCTTAGCACCCAATAAACGGTGCGGGGCATTCGTAAACCACGCCTCAAATACGAGAAAATGCACATGTGGTTCCCAGACCCAAGTCTCAACGAGAATTGGGTCTGGCGTTAGCCAGGCTAGTGGTAATATGCCATTTTCACAAGATGTAAAATAAATCTCTGATGTCCCCAGAGTGTGTGTGTGAAGTTTTTTCCCACAGATATTTTTATATTGCATGTTTAAATTGTCAGTTTTTGAGGGTTTACAAAAACGCACCGTTTTGTGATTGGCCCTTTAAATGCAAATGAGCTGCTGCAGAGGGCGGGGTTTCAAGAGCTTGTGTGTGTGTGTTAGCAGCTGCGATTACCTCACGCAGATGACAGAGTCGTCAGACAAAGATAGAGAGACTCAAGAAGAAGTGACAACATGTAGAATGCAACAGGACGTCTCTGAATGGTTAGTTGATGAATTTATGTTGCTGATATGGAGTTAACTATCTTCAATTAGGATATTCTGTCATGCCATGGTAATCTATAAATCGCTTGTATAGGAACTGTTGTGAGATGCACACAGAGTGACTTTCTATTGCATGTGAAAAGTGCTCGACTACAACTTTTCCTCTTCTCAACATGGACTGCGTTCCCGTGGGCGGGGTTTATGTACATTTGTTGTACATTTATTTACATGTACATTTACATCTTCCTTTGCTTTGTACTTTGAGTGTCGTAACTTTGCAGATGTTGTTTATGCTCAAACAGCAACCGTACACACTAAAGTTAGAAAAGTGAAATCATACTCAACCACCCCTTTAATCAAATAATCTTGACGTAAATGTATCACAGTTTCCACTAAAATCTCAGCAGCACATCTGTTTTCATTTCACCTTTGCAATCACAGGAATACATCAAAAATTTAAATATATTAAAATAATAACGTTATTTTAAGTTGTAATGATACTTCAGAACATTCATAAATGCAGCCTAAATCTTACCAACCCTAACCTTCTGAATGGTAGTGTCATTTTTTTATTAGTTGTCAAGACAATTTGATTATTTACACACTATGAGTGACTGAACTCTCTTCTTGCTCTGCAACCCAGTGTACTCTTCACACTTATGTATTCAGAGAAAGTTTCAGTATCTAACTCTACCTTCTGGACCCTCTGAACACTTGACACTAATATGCAGATTTTTTATCTTATCATCCCTTAATTCCCCATAGATTCTTTGTATCAGGTTAATTTCACAAACCTGTTTGCAGAAAGAGCCTCGAGGGAATTCTGGGATGTAATAATAAGACACAAAATCCTGACAAGGACAGGACCCAAAACAAGCACTGTCCGATTTTAAATGTTGTTAAAAAGAGAACGCACTGTTAAATTCGTGAACTTCCTCTGCCGTTCCCCCGAGAGCACTCCGATTAACCCACAGCTTTATCTTCGCACCCTCCATGCTGTCTCCTGGCTGGCCTCCGTGCCAGAGCATTAGAGAGTCTTAAACTGTCAGCCATTTTTTCTGCGGCCCTATGGGGACAGAGAAAGAGACGCCGAAACAATGAGCTGGCTAATTCCTTGCTAAGTCCATACTCCAGCCTCCATTAAGGAAAATGGTGATTTAGGCGTTAGACGGTTCCCAGCTAACATGCACTCAGCCACATTTCTCCAACCTACCACGCCTGCCATGTGACGCTCTCCGTAATTACTTTCATACCGTCAGACAAATCCGCAGCCGCAGATTACGATATTTCACTATTGTTAGTTGACGTAGCTGGAAGTGGAGAGATTAGGCGAAGGACAATGAGACTTAATTAACTCGTTTAGCCGTGATCGTCTTTAAACGAGCCGTTAGAGTAACAAATGGGCTTTTCCCGCTATCTAACAGTAATCTGTTTGGGTGCTGTTGTTGAATCTTGTCTTATTTGCTGCAGGTGGATGTGTGTGTGTGTAGTATGGGAATGTCTTCTCGGGACTCTGCAAGAGCTATTTAATCAGTTTTCTGTCATGTAACGGGTCAAAACAGTAACATGCGGTGTGCGTTTGAGATATCGCTAGTCTCAGGCTCCGGAGTTGTGTGAATGACTTGTGAATTTAAAAATTGAAACACTAATCACAAAGAAAGATCTATAACATCTTCATACACAGTAAATATTGAACATGCATGCCAAATCTTTAGTCAGTATGAAACCCTGTTTCTGTAATGTGATATTTTTTCAGTAGTAGTGTTCAGTGTTTTCAGTGTTCTTGCTAAATTACCCCCAAATGTAAGATTGTTGTATCATAATAGTAGAATAAGTACCCCTTAGTTATATAATACTTACAGTATACATAATCTTTTAGTTATCTTGGTTTATCCCTTTATTCCCCAAACTTTACATATTGTTCCTTTTAACTTCCATGTAAGTACTTTATAAGTACACTATAATTACCGAAAGTTACACTGTAAAATCGCTTTAATTACGCAGTGCTTTCCGGGCTGTTACTGTAATCTAAAGCGTTTTTTTTCTGAAAGATTTGGAATAACACGGACCATGGTTTGTCCTTAACCATTTTGTTTAGAATGTAAATGTAAATGATGATTTCTTATTGACTACAATGGAATCATGACCTTTTGAATTTGATGACAGTCAAACCTACCAATGGCATTTCGCACAACAAATAGCATAGATCTCACTAACCTTGTGTATTTCACACTGTGACTGGTTTGAGACATAACCGACTCGCCATTACCACTCTCTCCTCTCTAGAGAACTCTTTGCCAAAAGCATCTACATTGGAGAACAGCGGTGGTTCTCCTCCACACGCCAACAGCTCTAGCTCTACCCCGACGTCGAGGAATGGAGTGACAGGCGAAGCGTCTGTAAACCCCTCCTCCTCTAAAGAGCACGGAGGCCTGCCAATCATAGTGCCCTTAATCCCGCCCCCTCTGATTAAAGCACCAGCAGGTAAGAAACACAATAGACAGTATGTGAGTATCTAACTTGTACACACACATGCAACTGTACAGAAGGCATTTCATACTTTCTTTTTAACGCAGGGTAAATGTAATCCCAGGTTACATACTTTATCAGTCAGGTGTCTAGTATTCACACTGTACATTTGTGAACCATGCATTAAGGTACTTAATTGCATTTTTATGAGACTAACAACGTTGATTTAATAATTGCTTGACCATTTGTGTAAATGTCGCCATGTATATCTGCTGTGGCTGTCTTCTCTGTCATTCTAGTTAACACGTTTGCCGCCATTTTTAACTGTTTCCCTCAGAGGCTGAAACTAAACGCATGAAAGTTTCTGCGACTGTACAAATATCAATGAATATAACATTAGGCCTAGTTGTTTTATAATGCCACTTGCATCTAAGCTGACGCTACCCGAGTTGTGAATGTAAGTTTGCAGTCCGACTCCGAATTGAATTTGAGATACCATATACCAATGGCAAGAAAACAAGTATTGATTTGTCCGCTGACTGAACACAAAAACAAACATATACAGCTTGGATATTGTAGTTTGATTCATAAACAAATGACTCTAATAAACAAGTTATTTTTACTGAATCAAAGACAAACAATGGAACCAGTGCATGCTGACTCACAAATCGTTCAAAAGATTTGTGCTGCATCATAATATACACACTTCCCTATAAAGGTAAAAAAAAACAGTATGTGAAAAAGAGTATTCTGAATTCATAGTATTCATGACACAGTATAAAAGTACCTATACTCGGAGGACCTACTAATGCTCTTCTAAAGATGTGATTTCCAGCTCGACACATTCAAGTGCTTTGTTTTCAGAAAGAACAGCAATCATGGAGGATAGGTTTATTCTTGCCTTTGTTGGGAAAATCGTATTAAAGTCAAAATTATATTTAGAGTCCCATTCATTAAGAACCATAAGTTTAAAGCTATGTTTAAAGTTTATGGCACGCCCAATTCGGGAACTAAATCAAAAATTTCCCTGAGCTTCCCAGTGCTAATACGACTTGAGATGGTGTTTTTGTCCAATTTTTACCTATAAGAGGGTATATGTACAGGGGTGTCCAAACTCAGTCCTAGAGGATCGCTGTCCAGTGTGTTTAGTTCCAACTTGCCTCAACACATGCCTGGATGTTTCTAGTATGCCGAGTAGAGCTAGATTATCTGGTGCAGGTGTGTTTAATTGGGGTTGGAGCTGAACTCTGCAGGACAGTGGCCCTCCAGCAACAGGACTGGACACCCCTGACCTACTACTTCCAGCGAGATTCTGAAGTGTGCATTCAATGAACGCTTTACAATCCTATGAGGCCACGGGAGAGGATTTGTGAATGACAAACGAATGTAGTACATCTATTTTATTACACACATTCATGCCATAGAACATACATGTTTAACACTTGCAAAGTAATTACTTATTCAAAAGAAGTACCTACTCAGAGATTATGTGAATTCGGACGCAGCCCATAGTTACGGGTTTGAATCGGTCTGCCGAATCTTTTATTTAATTAACTCATTTAATCATTCAGACTGATTTCTGAATCAACATGTGACTCACTTTCAGTGATTTCTGTCTAGAAATGTGTAGTTTATAAGGTTTTTGAAACTTAAATGTAGTTACTGACAGGTTGTTCTTTCAACATTCTCAGTCAGAGTTTTTTTATTTAATATTATACAGTATTATTCATATATAAAATGTCCTTGATGATAAATGTAAATATAACACTGAAAGTCCACATTCATTGTTGGTTGAGAGAGTGTGTTGTAGCGCAGCAGACTACAGTCATGGTGTCTAATGGGGCGGCACCATGGTGAGGTGCATCCCTAAACCAGTGTACTGTGCACTACTGTGTGTGTGTGTGTGTGTGTGTGTGCCTACGTGTGTGCGCTTGTATTTATGTGTGCGTTAATGTGTGTGATGTGGTGAGAAACAGATGGTGTAGACTCGCTAACTACCACGGCAACAGAAGCCAACTCCCCCCCTCCCCATGCCCGCCCCTTGCCTGTGGCCCTCTTGAATAATTCATGAGCATGCGCATAGTGACAGAGGGCTTTTGAAGTGCAGGTATGTGCTGCTCTACCACTGGATGTTCCACAAACACACACACATTTGCACGATCTCTCTTAAATTCAGGATTCGGACGGAGCTATCAGGCTGTGCTGAGGAAAAACAAACAGAAGTGTCATGGCAACCGTTTTATATTAGGATGTTTGTATTTTGAGGGTTTTAGAGAAACACTTTGAGTCTTTGTTGCTCTGTATGATGCTGTTTGTTAGGCAAGATCCTTCTATCGTAATTTTTTTTATATACTTTTTCCACCCTGCTGAATCAAAGCTGCTATTGCCGTTTCTTTAAAATAATAAAAAAATTTCACAAGAACAAATAGTACTGTACATTAGAGATGAAGTGTAGATGAATGAATCTTCAATAATATTTTTTAATATAGTTAATATTATACAGCTTATAGTCCTAGTTTTGGAATCATAAAGGAATAGTTCATGCAAAAAAACTATTTATAATTATTTTATCATTTACTCATTCTATTCTGAATGCAAATTACTTTCTTTCTTCTGTGGAACAAAATAAGTGAATTTTTCTTTCTTGTTTTTGTGCAGAATGTTCTTTTGTGCATCTGCAGTTTTTTTTAAACGGGGCGGGGGAAGACCATCAAGCTCCAAACATGTCAAAAATGCACTATGACAGTGGGTGAATTCAGATAATTTGGTCCACACTGCAAAATAACTCCTTTTGTATTGCATAGAAGAAATACAATTAATTTGGAATGGCACACGGGTAGGTAAATGATTACAGAATTGTAAATTGAGTGTTTTATCTAGGGCCTAAAATGAACAGGCCAGCGCTGCAAATTTAAGCCTTGCCAATTTAAATATTCACGTGCAATAAGATGCGAAAGTGTACTCAATTAATTATTCGAACACCCTAAGCACGCACCAAGAAAGCAGCCTTTTAGGTAGTACGCGAATATGAAATAGAGCCCTCTTTCACGTATTCTTGCACTTAAAAGGACAAATTCACACAAAGTATCCTAGTAATTTGAGTCGGTTATGACTTAAGAGAACGTAAATAGTTTAGAATGAAAACGCATGTGTACAGAATCAGTATATTGGATCCGTCTTGGAGGTCTTAAAGTGACAGCAGCCTAATATTCCTGCTCCTGTTTGTGTCATTAATGTTACTCAAAACAACAAAAGACAGCCAGTGTTATTTTACATTTGATTATTGTTAAATTTATTTTACACATTAAATGTATGTACCTGAAAATTTTACATTTTCACTGGTTTCTACAATTTTGGTGTCTTTTTTTTGCAAAAACACTTTCATGGCCAGTACATTTTCTTAAGTCACCGGCCATTGGCAGGTGTGGCAAAAAGTTTTAGGCCCTGCTATCCCTTTAAATTATGAATTACTTGTTTAAAACAGTAAGTTAGTCAAAGTCTCAAATAGGTATCCCTATCCCCATCTCACCCCATTGGTTGGGAGAATGCTGTAGTTTCAACCCAGTTGGGATGCTTAAACAGATTGCAATTATTTAAACACCAAATTAATTTTTTTCCACTTGGGATGCAGATATGACTAAGAAAATGTTTTACTTGATTTGGGGTTGCTGTTTGACTCTCCTCCCCTTGCACTGGGTTTAATTTGGTTGGTCAGAAGTGGATCTGATTACTGAAGTACATTTTATGCTCAGAGTTTAGCCTATGGAGAAATGTTGAACATAATTCTGAATAGCTTTCTATCTTAAAATATAATTTGGTCTACACTCATTACAAAAGACACAGGAGAAAAAGAGAGAGAGCGGGGTGAAAGGAAAGGTTAAGTCTAATGGGCAGACATTTTCTCTGCACACACTTAGATGGATCTGATCATTAAGCAGCTGCTAGAGGGTGAGAGTGTAAAAGATCTCCGAGGAGAAATCATTTGACATGGGCAGATGCATTAAAACAATCACACGCCGAATCGGAATCTGAGGTTGGGAATCTCAGAAGATTGAAAGCGACAAAAAATGAACAGTTTTCTGTTGTGGCAATGTCAGTTATATTTGAATCAATGTGTGTGTGTGTCTTTGTGGTCCCTAGAAGCTCGCTCACCCCTATTCCCAAACACACACACATGCATGCAACACACTTCAAACATCCAAACCCGAACACTCGTGCCCCCAAGCCTTTGGTTGTAAGTGGAGCACGATGGGAAAGATCTAATATCTTGTGGCATGTGATGTAGGCAGATTGACTGACGCACACACACCAAGAAACATGTGTATATATTCTTGAAGTGTGTGGGGTGATGCATGATGACAGGTTTCTCTTAACCCCTTGTGGATTGGTGAGGGGAAAGATTCCCTTCGGTCATTAAACACACTTTACCTGGGGTTAAAAGCGAGGTTTAGAACAACGATATCTAGGGGGTTACTAACGCACAGTGTGAAAATCCCTGAGTATGTGCATCTGCATTATATACTGCCTGTCTGTATATATGTATGAATCAGTGTCTAAATGTGTAAGGGTGGAAAATTAAATATTCTTGAGGTGACTATCTGGTATATGACATCACACTTCTCTATGAATTGCAAAAGCACTTCAGTCTATCTCACTTCTCTGTTTCAGGCAACATCGATGCATGTTTCGAATAGTTGACTGAATAGATCCTTATATATTCTTTATTTCTCTGTTTCTCTCTCTCTCTCTCTCTCTCTCAGAGGAGGACACCTCTAATGTTCAGATAATGTGTGCGTGGTGTCAGAAGGTGGGAGTGAAGCGTTATTCTCTCAGTATGGGCTCTGAACTGAAGAGTTTCTGTAGTGAGAAATGCTTCGCTGCCTGTCGACGTGCCTACTTCAAACGCAACAAGGTAAACGCCCAGTCTCCACCTCTTCCTGTCCCCTCAGCCAATCAGACGCCTTCTGTCTGATGTCACTTCTTCTGTTCTGCCTTAACCTTTTTCAGTGTTACTAAATTCTTTGGCTCAAAACTGCAAATGACTCTTACTCTGTTAAATGACACATTATAAGACATAATTTTTTTCTGTAGATTTTAAGCAGGTATCACATATAGTGATTCACTCATAACAGTTACACTCATTGTTTTTTTTCCACAAGTAGCAGTATGTCTAGAGTCTTTATTAGGTTATTATTCTGATCAGCTGAAAATGAAAAAGTCATTTTTTAATTTTCATTCGTTGGTAGGCCTATTTGTACTTTACTGATACTTTTGAACATGGTTGGTTCACAAAGACAAGCTGATGGCGTGGGTTATTCCTATTATGCAGAACTTTTTATCAAACATAACTGTATAAAATATTATATTCACAATTTTAAAGATTGAGATTATCATAATGGTTAGTTTTCCTTTATCATATATCACTTCACATAATTTTTTTTTTTTATTATTATTTACATTTATAGAATATATTACCTTTAAATAAGAAAATTCAATCATTTTGGTGGGGGGGAAAACAAGCAGCTTTGAGTATTAGCAATGGATTCTTAATTTTCTTAGTGATGATTAATAATGTGTAATTACAAGAATATTCAGCAATGAACCTCATTTAGATTTAGACCTCATGCCATCAGAGTGAGACAGATATTGATTGTGTGTTTTCTTTTCTATCTAAGCTTGGATATGTGAGGAATTGCAGTGTAAGTATACTGTGTTTGGATTTCTCCTCTCCTCGTGTGTGTTAGAGACTCGTACACTTATTCACACACTGATGGAACTCATAATATCATGGACGCATGCAAACACAACCCCGGACACACATATATTATGCACATACACATGCATAAAAAACACAGGCTTATGCACATGTATACAAAAGCACACATATTCACTATAACACATGCACACGTACACACACAAGAGTCTCACATGCATGCGTACACACTCCCACATGCATGCATGTTTGTTCACAGCCACCCCTCGCTTAGTGTGTGGTGTGTTTGAGGATACAGTGGACAGCATGAAGAGACCAACAAACATGCAAACGTGATCAGAGATTTACTGAAGCGACCACAAACACAAACACAGTACTCTCTCTCTCACACACACAAAACATGTGGATACACAAAGCAGACACAAACAATTGTATAAATATCATGAATTGTAGAGCAGTGTAGAAGCCCAGGGACATACAAACTCATAGATCTGAAAAGTGTAAAAAAACATACTTAGGTGTTTTTTTTCTTGACTGTAGAAACAATAGACTTCCAAGTTAAGATTACACTGCGTGAAATGTGTAAAAATCATAGCATTCACAAAGCTAAATTTAAAACATGAACTTTACAGACATATACAGTAGATGCAAATTTACACATATATTCTGTTATTGAAAACCACCTTTCAAAGAAAAAAAGAAAATCAGTCAGAAAATGAAAGAGAGACAGACAGAAGTAAGTACAAGTGCAGACAAAACTTTACACAAACACAGTGTGTCAAGCCATTTTCATAATTTTGGGATATTTTTCAACCCAAAATTAAAAATAAATTATTAAATGATATTTGGTTGAAAAATGAATGGTCCTGAAAATGAAGGCTATTTTTAATTAATTTTAATTTAATTAATTTCAATTCAACGTGACAGTTTGAGCATTAATTAAGTATTCAAATATTTATTATTACCACAGTGAAAAAGATTCTCTTTCTCATTACTGTACTAGAAAGAAAACAATGAAGTCAAATATTTATACATCATGGTAGTATTTATTATATCTGCCCTAGAATTTATGCTGATTAAAAAAACTCTCATTCCATTAGAGTAATGCTAATCTAATGAAATTTCCACACATACAAAAAAACCTGGACATATTATGGTAAAGAGATTTTTGTGGGGGGAAATGTGCTAACATAATGAGAAAACAAATCTGTATGATTTTTAGTCTATTTATTTTGTTGTTGATTTTGGGGTGGAATGTGACCTAAACTTTAGGAGATTCGCCCTTTTATACATTTGTGAAGTGATTTTGTGCAACTTCTGTAGATTAAGTCGTTGGAGGAATGTGGCCTGGATATGTTTTTGTGAGATTCAGATCGATCCATCCCTGCAAAGCTCACAGCAGAGCACAACATGTTGATGTGTGTTTTCTCTGATCGGCTGTCTAATTTCCATTGTCTGTGTTTTTAATCATAAAAACGTTAGTACAGTCCACTTATTAAACGTTATCAGAGTCTCACGCATAATGAAGAGAACAGACAGTGAGTGCTGCATGACATCATCTGATGTGTTGATACGGTCAGTGTAGTCTGTTATTATTACAGTGTAAACTGTGAGGTCGTTTTGGCACGTCTGTAGATGTTTGGATGCTGTATCTGGTTCTCTGAGGAGGAGACACGTCTGTGGAATGCCAAACGAACGTCTGGCAGGAGCATGTTCATTTCATCCCACCAATCATAGAGCTGTTTACTTCGCTCCTTTGACGATCCCTGGCGCTCTGCCACCGCCGCGACTCCACCTTTATTTCTATGATTCATTAGGAGGGGGAACTTTATTACGCTCTAAGATTATATGAACATTTCCTCTTTCTCTTTTGTCATGTACACCACAAGGTCAGCTGCAACGATAAGCAGTGTTGAGTGTGTGTGAAATAAAACACTGGGAGGGGCTGATGATGTTACTGCAGTAAATATGCTACATCTGCAAAACTCGTAACGGAAAAAGAGAAAGCATACACGTGAATACATATCTTTATTCTCTATCATCCCACCGGCCCAACTTAGTGAAACATCCTCACACCATCAGCTGCTTCAAGAGATTGTAATTCCTCCCCATTAAAGGTGTGTGTTTTGTTTTATGAGTGAATAAGGAGTGTCTTCCTCAGAGGAAATGTGGTAAACCTCTGTCAGACACACACACAAAAACAGTATTGTTACTGTATTGTGTTTATTGTGTCAGACGGTGGGCTCGTTGTACGGTGTCCAAATCCTCATATTTGCACGCGGGGTGTGTGTGCGTGTGTGTGCGTGCGTGTGTGTGTGTAGGTGCGTGTTCGTGCGTGTGTGTGTGTGTGTGTGTGTGAGTGTGTGGGTGCAGAGGTAATGAATTTTGCAAATATATTTTTAGGCCTCATGAAACCTTAGAGTAACTGAATATTTTGAATACAGAGAAGCGTGTCCATATATGGTGATTTGGTGAATAGGACTGCAATGTGTGTTTGTGATGAACAAGGATGAATAAGAAAGAACTTGGGTCACTCTTACTCAGTTACTGTGAGAGTTTATTGTAGGTCTTCAGTGGCAGTCGCCACTAGGAAAACACAATATATCAAAGGCAATGTTGGAAAGTCTCAATGTTAGCCATCACTATAAAAGAAGTGGAAATCATTTCTTTAGTATTATTTTCTTCAGCCATGTACACTTTTGGATATGGTATTTTAAGAAGCTTGGAGTACCATATAAAATAGCATTTTATAGTTCAGACTTTACAAATTAAATTTGAATTTTAATAAACATTTTGTTCTTAGTATTTTATTGGAGTAGTCTTTTTGTAGCTGTAAAAGCAATAATATACCGTATTTGATGCCATGCTGTATATTTTGTAAATATACAAAATATTGATGTTTTTGAAAGATGTCTCTCATGCTCACCAAGGCTGCATTTAGTTGAACAAATAAACCATAATGCTATTAAATATTATTAAAATGTATTAATTACTATAATATATTCAAATATGTAATTTATTAATTTGAATTCATGAATTTGGTGGAATTTGAAAAGCTAAATGTTCAACATCATTTCTCCAGTCTTCAGTGTCCCATGATCCTTCAGAAATTTTCTCAAAACAATAAGTTCATATCTTTTAGTTTCTTGTTCAGGCCAGATTTAAATTTCTTATTGCATATTTTTTGGCACATGTGTAAATGTTGCACAGTAACAGAATTCACATGGCTTGATGAAAACTGATATTGATTCTTAGTGAAATTGTCTTCACAACATCTAAACATTTCATCGTGTGCAAAATGGTCATTCAGTTATCAAAATCTGTCAGACATACTTCAGAAATTGTTTTCTTAAATATCTATGACATGGAAAGTTCTCTGTCTACATTTAACATATTATTTATATAAATGTGCATATTCTTTCCAGTGTACTATTGACTTTCCCTAGTAAACTTTGTTGAAATCTGTTTTAAAAAAAGCTCTATTAAACTCTATAACTGTGTCAACAAAAAAGACAACTAACAACTTTTCACATTTTTTGTATTTCCCGGGCTGACTGCCATGGCGAAAAAAACCCTTCTAAATATTTTGAACAGTACGGCTCACACAATGATAAAATCAGAAAAAAATGAATTTAAATTTTGGTGCCATTTGCCAATTTACTGACACAATAACTGAGTTTAGAAGCAGTTAAATGTAATGTTCTGGCTGAGTTATTACATTTTGCAGACATGCAATAGTTGTGATGTCCCATACAACAGTTTAGAGAATGTTAAGGCGGTTTAAAAAGAAATGAGTCAAAGCGATTGAGGAAAAAAACTGTTGAAAGAGTTGCTGCAGATTTTTTTATGGAAACCATGATACAGGATTCATAGAAAGTAAAAAAACAACAACATTATATTAAATAAAAGATTATAATAAATAATCTGATAGATAAAATTCTAATTATTCTAACTAATAAATTCAACTTACATTGGTGTCTCTATAACGCTGTTGGCACCATTTTATAAAAACAACCTGCATTACGGTGATTTTAGCATTTAGGAATTCTTTACCCAGTACAATCACTGTAATGCATGCCATTGAGTTGCTTATTGCTTAAGTAAATGATCATGGGGATCATTAAGTACCATGGTATAAATCAAAATACATTGTATTATCATTAGAATTGACCAATGTCCTCAAAACTGTCAAATTAATTAAAAAGAGTCAATCAAAGAAATTAGTCAATTAAAGAAAACATGTACAAATGAACTCGAACATCTGGGCAAAATAACCCTTTTAAACAGACTAGCAGATGGACACACACACAGACAGACACACACACCAGTTTGTGCTTCATGCCATAAAACTGAATTAAATGCAGCTCTGCCAATAAGAGCAAGAGAAAAGATGTAGACTGAATGGCCATATCCTGTGTGCGTGCGTGTGTGTGTGTGTGTGCGCGTGCGTGCGTGTGTGCGTGTGTGCATGCGTGTGTGTGTGTGTGTGCGTGCATCAGGTGTTGGAGAAATTGTAACTCTTGATTACAGTGTTTAAAATCTGACGGAGCTTAAATTATCAGCCGGTAAATAGTGATGTTGATTATATACACACATCTCATTACAGTAAACTACTCATAAAAAATGTGAATATGCATAGATCTATAACTTAGTTACTTGCAGGACTCACAAACGTTCGACTGTTTTGAAAGTTGTGAGAGTAGTTTCTCAATTCTCAGTCTCTGAAACAAACTCTTTAACAATGTGTCTGTGTGTGTGTTGGAAGCTATTGGGCCTCTGCTTCCTGAGGTCTTGTTGACCATGGCGTTGTGACTCATAGTGCAGGGTGATTATTTCATAGCTTCTAGCCAAGAGAACAAACACAACACACACTGAAATCACTCTCTCACACATATATAGACTTACACATATTACGGACACACCCTGGGCAACATGTCAGAGCAGTGGAGAAATGCTTATATAGAGTTAAGGAGTTAATGTCAACTGCCAAATGCAGGATAGATAGATAGATAGATAGATAGATAGATAGATAGATAGATAGATAGATAGATAGATAGATAGATAGATAGATAGATAGATAGATAGATAGATAGATAGATAGATAGATAGATAGATAGATAGAAAGATGAATGAATGGATGGATGGATGGATGGATGGATGGATGGATGGATGGTTATTGTAAATGATAGAAATATGGATGGATGGTTATTGTAAAATGATAGATAGATAAGATAGATGGATGGATGGATGGATGGATGGTTATTGTAAAATGATAGAAATATGGATGGATGGTTATTGTAAAATGATAGATAGATAAGATAGATGGATGAATGGATGGATGGTTATTGTAAATGATAGAAAGATAGAGAGATGGATGGATGGTTATTGTAAAATGATGGATGGATGGATGGATGGATATTGTAAAATGATAGAAAGATAGAGAGATGGATGAATAGACAGATGGTTGGATGGATGGATGGTTATTGTAAAATGATAGATAGAAAGATAGAGAGATGGATGGATGGATGGTTATTGTAAAATGATGGATGCATGGATGGATGGATGGATGGATGTTGTAACATGATAGAAAGATAGAGAGATGGATGGATGGATGGATGGGTGTATGGATGGTTATTGTAAAATGATGGATGGATGGTTAGATAGATAGATAGATAGATAGATAGATAGATAGATAGATAGATAGATAGATAGATAGATAGATAGATAGATAGATAGATAGATAGATAGATAGATAGATAGATAGATAGATAGATAGATAGATAGATAGATAGATAGATAGCATGGATTTGTGTTCTTTGGTGTTCCAGAATGTGCCTCTCATATGTGTCCCTTCCATGTCCTTGGAGAAGTACATTGTACCTGGCAATGTGCAAAACTCTCTCACACACACACACATACACACACACACACACACACACACACCTGGGCTGGGTTGTGTGATGCCAGATGGTCGCTGGCAGAGATGTGGTTGAAATGCTAAAGGCAGGTGCCATAATACACACAAAGTGTTACAATTTACATTAAGAAAGCACAGAGTTGTCTTCATATACGATCCATCTCAGCCGCAGTTTTTTGGTCACTTAATAAGCCGTCAGGTACATTGAGTAGTGTATGTCTGCATGTGGCTTTATCTGCGTGATGGTGTATGAAAGAGGCTGCACGGTGTAAATGAATGGTGTGTGTGGTTATTTCTTGGAGCACCATCATGCCTCAAGTCATTAAGACTGCGGATATACTGTGTGTGTGTGTGTGTGTGTGTGTGTGTGTGTGTGTGTGTGTGTGTGTGCGTGCGTGTGTGTGTGTGTGTGTGTGTGTGTGTGTGTGTGTGTGTGTGAGTGTGTGTGTGAGTATGCCGCCTCATTAGTGCTATATGTAAATGAGTTGGCTCGAGTCCAGAGGGGTCACAGACACTACTACACAAAATAAAGACTGAAGATGTCACAAGTGTTATGAGCAGACTGATGTTCTTCAGTATTTCGTGTGTGAGATGATTGTCAGCGGTGGCATTGAGATTCTCAGAGAGAGAAAATCATTGAGAATATGAAGGATACACAGCAAGCCACATTGCTTTCAGTTTTCAGTGTTATTTTATATGATTTTTTTATTTTATTTTAATTTAGTGTTGCTTCTTTTCTCAGCACTGTTTTCCCCCCCATTTTCTAGAATATTTCTGAATTTAAAAAAAGAACTGCTTTTGAAATATTGCAAGGTTTTTTAGTATCTAAAACATTTCTTGTTTCAATCTACCATACTATACAGTGTAGCCTTGTATTACAGACATATTTTGAACACACACAGGCACACACTCACACACAGAATGTCTCTTTTCTCTCTATATATATGTCTATTCAGTTCAGCACGTTGTTTTTATTCTCTCACTCAATTCCCTCATTCACATCATTCTTTCTTCTTTTCTACATCTGTTATGTATGTGTTTATTTTCAGTTTTGGCCATGCATAAAAAGGGACATTATGTTTTTCCTTTAGCCAGAGAGGAGGAGGGCGTTCCGCACCACAGCTTGTCCAAAGACACGCCCAGACTTGTCCTCAAGACAAACAGCGATGTGCTTGTAAGATATAAACCATTTAACACCCCCAAATTAGAGAGTAGAAACAGCATATGCATATTGATTAAATGATTTAGAAAAATTGTGTGATTGTGACCATGTCTGAAAGTCTTAAGTCTTAATTCTGAAATATGATGTGAACAAAACTTTTGACCTGTTTGTTCTAAAATATATTTTTTGAAAGCACTTTTTTTGTATTGTGACATTATTTTATTAAGTATGCAGTAATATTAAAATCCTAGCCTATACTGATAAACCAATAATTATTTTAATGGTATGGCTAATTTAGTCAATATTACAATTCCATAAATAAATGTTAAAAAAGCTCTAAAAACTAAAATCTGTTTAAATTCTATGACTTGGGGATTACAAATAATACATACAATATGAAAAATAACATAAATTGTTTTACAATTTATATATAGCAGTGATGATAATTGATTAAATGAGTGCTTTTACGGATTATTTTTAATATCGATACCTATTATAATATTATAATAAATATGAACTTTAATAATAATATACCTATAAAATAGGTATTATAGGTCTGATATATTGTAATGTATATATACCCCTAATTTACGCCAATCAAATTTTTTTATTTGTTGCATTACAGTGATGAGAATAATGTCACAATCAAAAACATGACAACTCTAAACAACTTCTTAATGTGTATATTTTGGAGTGAGATATGACCCAGAAATTCCTTGCCATATTTTACAGTGCAAAAACAACAAATAGTTTTAGCTTCTGTTGATTAAGACTTAGCACTTGACACAAGACTGGTCATATCACGCCTGCACTGTTAACTCATGAGGTGTTCTGCTTATCTATTTTATTAGCGGTAAAATCAGTTTGTTATACATCTCTGACATTCCATTTTTCATGTTTTTATTTAAGCATTGTCAATCTATGAATGTTACTGTTTGCCACATGAATGGGGAAGTGGGATATGTGCATGATGTGTGTGTATAAAATCGGCATATGGCTGGTCGAGAACAGACACATTCTGGGGACAGAGGGAGGGTGTGTGTGATGCGAAAAGAAAAGCATTAGCACGGAAACTTCCTTTCTAACATTGAGTTGGCAGACATACGTTAGCAGGTAATTACAGTAAAAGAGCGTACAGCGACTCGCAGCATGGTCACGGACATCGGCTTAACGGCTACAGCTCAAGTAAATGACAGTAATACCTCTCAACCATGTTAGAGAGAGAGAGAAAGGCAAAATAAGGTGAGTGAAAGATTAAGAGAAAGAGAGAGACAGTGGATTGAGAGAAAGAGAGAGAGAGAAAAAGAAGTCCATTAGGGTAATGTGCAGTAAAATTTCTCTGAGAGAGCCGTGACTCGTTAAGTGGTCTCCATCTGTCTCGCTTTTTAAACTCTGGAAATATGAAAATCATTTATAATTGAGAATATCCAGGCTCGCCTTGAGCTGGTTTGTGCTTGTTAACTGGCACGGCTAGCTTCCATATTAAAACTTAAAACTTCATTAGAACATCACATAGATTTCATGAATGAATGGCGTCTGTCAGCCATATTTCAGCCAGCTTCTTTCACATCAAGCCGATCTCAGTGAGATTGGATTACTAAGTATGTAAGATGTACATTTGTGTATAGACAGTCTATCATATTGATTTGATCTCCTCAGGTGCTGTACGCCGTGTCAAAATGTATTTGTTTTAAATGGATTCTTAAACTAAAAAAAATTAATACATTTTAACTTATGTGATTAATCAGTATTTTTCAATAAAAATATCTTAACATCCTTAAAACAACATAAATGTTGCCACGAAGCAAAGTAATATAATAAGACTTTTCAGAGAATGTAGCTCGAAGTTTCCCAACTTAAACAAAAACCTTATTGTAATATAGCAGAGCTGTGCATACAAGAAAGAAAAAGTGGGGTAAAAAAATATACATAAATAATTCAATATGTATTTTATCTGAAAAGTCTTATTTTATGCAGTAAATTAATTGTGTTTTAAGTATGTTTTTTGTTGTGACTATGTGACCATGTCTCGTCCAAGCCAGTGATTTCACATTATCCTTCTTCCTTCCTTCCTTCCTTCCTTCCTTCCTTCCTTCCTTCCTTCCTTCCTTCCTTCCTTCCTTCCTTCCTTCCTTCCTTCCTTCCTTCCTTCCTTCCTTCCTTCCTTCCTTCCTCCTTCCTTCCTTCCTTCCTTCCATCCATCCATCCATCCATCCATCCATCCTTCCATCCATCCATCCATCCTTCCTTCCATCCTTCCATCCATCCATCCTTCCTTCCATCCTTCCATCCATCCATCCATCCATCCATCCATCCATCCTTCCTTCCATCCATCCATCCATCCATCCATCCATCCATCCATCCATCCTTCCTTCCTTCCATCCATCCATCCATCCTTTCTTCCTTCCTTTCTTTCTTTCTTCTTCTTTTCTTTCTTTCTTTCTTTCTTTCTTCTTTCTTTCTTTCTTTCTTTTTTTTCTTTTTCTTTTTTTCTTCCTTCCTTCTTTTCTTTCTTTTTTTCATTCCTTCCTTCCTTCCTCCCTCCCTCCCTCTCTCTTACTCTCTCTCTCTCTTTATTTGTGTGATGAATGTCCATCATTGACAGTAGTGGCATATGATAAATGCCTTCATTATCTTCAGTAGAGCTCTGGCTTTGGCAGTCAATTCTCTTAAGAGCAATCTCTGTCTCTGCAGTCCGTTCAGGCAGGCCTGGGGCAAATCAGATTCAGATTCAAAAACGCATTGTTAGTTTTAAAATTAAAACCGCGTAATCTATCTTTAAAAGGCGTAAGGTTGAAAAGCGCATTAGTAAACAGTACACACTTTTGAACAAAGATCAAAATAAGCAGGCATAGGAGTTTGTAGCTATTAGATTTCTATTGTGTTCAGCGTGTGCAGAGCTACGGCATTAGATTAGAAGTGTAATTTTGTTTCTACCAGATTTTGGGGCAAATTCACGCACTGCAGCACTTTAGCATGCATGTTTTAGTGCAAAACATGCCTGTTTTCTATTATAATTAGACTTATAGTGGATAGCTATACCACCAATCTAGAACTTAGATCTGTCTCACAAGATTGCACCATTACTTAATTTGCATAAATCTTCAAGTGAATTGGAAGCTAAAAAAAAAGACCTCAAAAAGTGCATTGCAAATAAACAACGTGATTCATTCTCTGTAAATTCCCTCTTCTGTCTGCAGTTAGTTGTGTTGCCAGGTCTGTCTGTGTCTACTTGTCTGTCTTTTTGACGAGCCAATGTTTGCAAACCTCTTTCTATGTACTCTACTCGCCAGGCCTGAGGCAAATTTTTGTCTATCTGCACTCAACTACTTCAACTGACCTCCTCTCTGGAGATTGACAGCCTTATCAACTCCAAGACAACTTTTGTTGAGTGGTTAGACAGACAAAACTATCCTGGCAGAAAGAGTGTCAGAGAAAAAGTGAGAGACAGAACAAGTGGTTAATCATTTAGTACTTTCATATTGGATATCATGGCTATGTTCATCTTTCTATGTTTTGGGTGTGTCTATCCCCCTGTTAAATTACTCTATTCTTTGTCTCAGCAGAACACATCATATCCTTTAATTACCCAGAGTTCCATCTCCCTTTCTATTCTGTTTCACTCATACATGCCTCACGCAAAACCAGGTTTAAGCCCCTCGTTCCTGTCTATCTCAGTCTGTTGTCACTGTCTTTCTCAGTTAGTGTCACCTGCTGTGCCACATATACACACACACCACACACACACACACACACACACTCAGAATCCACATGCATAATTGCCCCTTGAAGGGAAAACCTTTTAGTCGTAGCTGTCAGTTTGACCCTGCAGCTTGCCTTAGGCAGCTGACTCCTGACATCTTGTAATGAGTGTGTCTATGTGTGTATGAGGATGTATGTGTTAAAAATACAGAGACATTGTGTTAGGAAGAGTTAGAGAAACGTTAATCAGAGAGAGAGAGAGAAAAAATTAATTACACTCTCCTTTAGCATTTTGTTATATTTATTATATTATTTTATATTTATAAATTAAATATTTAATTGCAATATTAATTATTTAATTAATATGATTTATTTTATAATTCATATATTTTTTATTATCAAATATTACTTGTGTGAGATAATCATCTGAGAGCTTTTTTTATTTTAATCTTTCATGACATACCCACATTTCTCTTTACACTTAGGTGGTTATAATGCTATCTATTTTATCCCCTAAACCCTATAATCTTACATAGATCTGACACTTTACAAAACACACACACACACACACACACACACACTTCACATTACTGCGTTCGAAATGGCTCTCTTAGTCATAAAGAAGGACAGCCATACTCTTTTAATGATGTTTTAGTCCGTAGAGAGTGTTTAGATTAGAATTTGTATACTTTAAAATAGACATTGTGAATAATTAAGCTCTAGTTTACATTGTTCACTTTGTGGTTGTTCATGTTACAGGTCTGCGATTGGTGCAAACACATCCGCCACACTAAGGAATACCTGATTTTGGAGCGGGTGAGAGGCGGCTTCAATTCTGCAGTGCAAAGTGTCTGAACCAATATAAGATGGGACATATTCTATAAAGAGACTCAGGCCGCACTGCCAGGGGGTCTGTGTAACCCTCCTCTGCCCACGAGTGATACGAAATCAGAGAGTGGAGGAGGTGTACAGCTCCTTACACCTGAGTCCTGGAGTGCACCTCTAAGCGAGCTCCGCAGTCGCAGGGTACCTTCACCAGGGGGTGCCACCACTGTAGCCGGACCTTCTGGATCCACGTCGGGGTCACCATCTGAAACCGGAACTGTGTGTTCCTCCTCTCTCCTCGTCATCCTCGTCTTCATCGTATACGAAAATCCCCACACCTCGGCCACACCGAAAGCCCCGCATTAACCGCCACACACCCTCCACCACATTTAGCAGGTTTACCATCCAGCTCTGGGTATGCCTCCTGGCAGCCCGCCGATGGTCATGACACCCCGTGGCCCGGTCCCTCTCCCTTTCTTTATGGAGCACCAGATGATGCAGCAGATGCGGCCTCCGTTCTTGCGTCCCCCCGGCCCCAACAGCCCTCATTCCAATCCCCATGATTCCTGGCATTGGGCCGCCACCACCTCCTCGGACTTTGGGTCCTCCATCAAGCCCCATGCACCGTCCACACCTTTCCCCCCATATGCACCCGTCCTCCAACCCAAACTTTTCTGGGAACCCTACAGGTATGATGCCCCCCTCAACCATGCCGGCCACATGCCAGGCTTGCCTTTTCCCCCCAGTTAACATGATGTCAGCTGGACCAATCCCAGTTCCGCCCATTATGAATTTTGGCATGCCTTCTCTGGCCCCCTTAGTGCCACCCTACCAACTTATTAAGTGCCCTATCCAGTGATTGTGCCATTACCAGTCCCCATACCCATTCCGGTGCCCATACCGTTCAGGCCCGCAGGCATCAGGTGACCGACCAGGAAATGACGGAACACTCCCGAACGCTGCAAGCGAGCGGAGCTATTCAAAAGCACCGCCGTCATTTCTCCCCCCGCTCCTTCAGAGGGGAAGAGAGGGACTTTCACCAAGACCCTCCCACCTCGGATACACTCTCACCGGGATTTTCCAAACAGATGGACCAGGGTAGGACAAACATGGCTGATCTGTTGGTTAAAACGGAAAACTCTGGTAACAAAAGCTCTGGACACTCCCATAAAGACACACCAGCAGACAGTCATTGATCTAACGACCAGTTGGCGTTCCCGACAACAGCTAGTGATCCAGAGGGCTGTATCCTGCGTGCAGGTGAAAGCAGAGCCCGGGTTAAGCCCACCACCTGCACTTTTAAGTGAAACTGAGGTGGATGGGTCAGCTAGTTCTAGCATAGGTACGATAGAAGATAACATCAGAGACAGAAATGCTGAAAGTCCATTGGCTAGCGTGGCTCTGCCTTGTGCTGACCCGTCCTTCTGCAGCGGCACGCCGCCACTTTCTCAACCAATCACGTGCAGCGCCTCCACTGTTTCTAGCAACACCACCACATCTAAAACAGAGCCAGCCTCTGCTACTCCCTGCAATGTGATTGTTAACGGGAGCTGTAACGTGCCTCCAGCAGAGAGTTCGATCAGAACGCCTTCGCTAGAGCAGCGCCCTCTGGTGGACCCCTGCCGCAGGACTGCTGCTGTGTGCGACGAGCCTGCGGGGCCGCAGATCTAGAAGGAGAGGACCTGAAAGAGAACAGCTGCTTGGCCACAGAAAGAGACTTGGCAGGTAAGAGAAGCTCAAATGACCAGTCTGCCATTACAGCAGGAACAGGGGAGGACAAACCTCAGAGCCCTGAAGATGACCATCTGGTGAGGACCATGCTTATGCCCTGCCCCTAATGCCCAAACCTGGCTGTGTCATTCAGCCCGTGCCCAAACCTGCTGACAAAACTGCTGCCATCTTGCCCTGTGGCTTGACAGCCCCATTAACGGGAACCGTTCCAATGGAAATGGAGCCTCCGCTGAAGAGAAGGTGTCTGCGTATCCGCAATCAGAACAAGTGAAATAGAGGACAGGTGAGAATCAGATTCTGTCAACTGTCTTAGTAGTCATAAGTTTTGTCTTTTTCACACTATGATTGCTTTAAGCACTACAAATGCTGTCAAATATGTCTGTGCTTTGTTACAAATAATTTTTTTTAAGGAATAGTTTACACACACACACACAAATATTTTTAATTTATACATCACCCATGTTGCAAAACTATCATTTTCTTCTGTAAAAGACAAAAAGCATAATTTGAATATTGTAGTTTATCGCTTATTCCATGCAATTAAACAAGGAACCGGAGCTTTCAAATGGATGCAAGCAGGAAGCAAACTAAAATCAAATAAAAGCATAAAGTATCACAAAAAAAGTCCATGGCTGTATCCGAAATCACATACTTCCCCACTATATTGTAGGCAAAAAACAGTTTGTCACAAAAGTATGTCCGAATTCACAGTACTCATAAAAGAGTTGGGCACATATTACCTGGATGACCTACTACTTCCAGTGAAATTCTGAAGTGTGTATATGATGGACACTTTACTATCCCATGAGGCCACTGGAGAGGATTTGTGAATGGCAGTGAAGTGACACAACTGATGCTGCAAAGCTGAATTTTCAGCAGCCGTTACTCCAGTTTTACAGTGTCACAGATGTTGAAAAACAGTGCTGCTTAATTAAAAAGAATATATATTATGAATAGAAGGTCCAAAGGAAGAGCATTTATTTTAATAGTCTTTACAGTCACTTTTATTCCATTTAATGCACCCTTGCTGAACAATGTATTCCTTAAAAAAAAGATCTTACTGACTTAAGAGTAGTATATTATGCATATAGTCCTATACAATAACTTTGTGTTATGAACAGAGGCAAAACGTTACATTATAATATGTTATAAAACAACATTATTATACAATACATGGGAAATATTCCACTCAAGTGGGTTATTAACCCGTCAGTCAGTTAAACCCAAAAAGTGTATCAGTCAGATGAATGAATTAGGCATTTAGTCTGGTTTTGAACTAGATCAACAGATTCATCGTTCAATACTCCATCCCTTTAATACTCTGATAACTCTTACATTTATCTCTGAATTGTTCCTTTTGCCCCATGAAACCATTCAAACTGATCGAAAAAGACCAACAAGGCTGAATGCAATAATTTACCCATCACTGCCTCTTCTCTCTTTAATTTTCCCCCAATTCTCTTTCATAGATGGTTAACATCTCACCAAAGGGAAAAAGAGGACTGCACTACAGCAGAGACCATCAGCTGTCCACAGGCTCCACAATTCAGCCAATCAAGATGTCAGCCTTGTTTTCTCCACCTTTCCAAACCCTCACATACACAATCTGACTTAATATGCACAAAGATCATCCGGATTGGACAGAAGTCAGCTCCGTCTCCACCCCTTTCGGCTAAACAAAGACTGACACAAAGTGTTAATCTGGGAAGTAGATCGGCTGTGATGTTTGACCTCACTTGCGATGTCTTCAGGCATAGTCTGTTCTCAGTCTGCTTGTTGATGAAAAGAGATATTTCCTGTCCTCTTCACTCGACCCTCCATCCATGTCTTGTTGTTGAGAAGATGTTCCCCCTACTGGTTGGAGGTGGCATTGCAGTTGCAAGTCTATGGTGTACATATACAGATTTCAAAGAGGGCGGAGCTAAGCCAAACACAATAGGTCTGCCAGGCTGCCAATCAAACATGCTCATGAATATCTGAAATTGGATCGGGGCCTGTTACTGTAAATCCTGCCACAGATGGATGGACCAGTTTTTCTGCTTTTGCCCGTGCATTCAAAGAAGTTCGGTTTAATCTGTCTGCACGTTTGTGATCTGATGCTAGCGATTCAGTTTGAAAGACTAATACAGATGCAGAGCCGCTTTAAAAGATGGACAGAAAACTCTCTGAAAGTCTCTCCACTCAAATCTTTCCTCTCGCTCTCCCCTCACTTCCTCTGACTATGCGTATCAGTATCTGCAACACCAGCAAAACACTCTGTAGTCTTTCTTAACCTCTTTCCTTTCTGTCCTTTCTGAGGGAGAGGTGTTCCGGAACTGGACACCAAAAAAAAATGACAGGAAGAGAGAAACGTACACAACCTGGAAGGAGTACAAAAAATCACAGCGGGAGCACAAAAGCAGAAGGATGGAGTGAACTTTCATTTCATCGCTGGGAAGATGCTGGAAAGTCATCCACCGTTGGAGAAGAATAACTAGAAGATAAGTAGTCTGCACTACTGGAGAAACGTGTTTGTGTACGGTTTGCTGGTTTTATGTGAACCAATGAAAATTAATTTACTCATCGACTTGACTTGAGGATTACAGGGTACAGACCTCACCAAGCATTTTGGCGAACTGTTAAAATGGCTGCTAGCTTTGTGGCCATTGGCTTGGAGACTGTCCCACCTAGTCTGTTCCATCACACAAATGCTCATTGCCATGCCGCATGGCTCAACCAAGAGTCTGTCTAACACTGCTGGTGGGTTGTGTACACACTGCCCTGATGTATCAGATGGCTGGATTGAAATCAGTGTCCACAGGGGCATTTGGGTTGGATTTCTCATTATTTCTCATTGTCCATCATATTGCGGTGCTCTTATTTAAGTAAAATCCCTCCTGGGTTTCCTATCAGAGTACAATCAAAACCAGTGGAGAGGTCAGTAAGTGTTTCGGGCAGCAGTGAGCTGGTGTCAAGGGTGCATTCCTGAGGTTCATTTGTGTTTTTTTATGCTTTGTTTGTTTTGCCAAATCCCAATCAGTGCTAAATTATGTTCATCACTTCCTTTCCAGCTACGGTTACAGGAACAGTTCAGTTAGTTCCAAGGTGCCCTTAGTGTAGAGTTCACTTACACCAGATGCCAAGAATATTTTGCTTAAATGTGGACTGAGTTGACTAGGTGGACATAGAGCCAAAATAATTTTAGTTATATAGAGTACTGTAAGATCCGAATGCAGGGTTAGCACCTGAGTGCACAGGTTATTTGTTTTGACTAAAGTGGAGCGTGTGTGCGTGTGTGTGTGTGTGTGCGTGTGGTGTGTGTGTGTGTGTGTGTGTGTGTGTGTGTGTGTGTGCGTGTGTGTGTGTGTGTGTGTGTGTGTGTGTGTGTGTGAGAATGTATATCATATATCATATTTCTGGCCAAAACAGAGTTCAGTTTGACAAAACATTCAAGTTTGCCAATTTATTTTGGGAGAAGATCTAAAATTCAAGTCAAAAATATGTCATGCAAGGTGATAGAAATCACAATCACAATGAGGATAAAAACAAATGATCAAACATACACTCTCTGGCGATTTGACAATACGGTAACACTTTACAATAAGGTTTATTAGTTAATGTATTAACTAACAATGAGCAAAACATTCTTTTGTCTTTGTTTTGTTTACTTTTTTATGTTCTTTTTTTATTTTAACTGGCCAACACTGACCCAAATCTCCCCTCTCTTGCCTTCAACCTTTAACACTTCTCTCTCACTCTTTTCCCCTCTCTCTTTTTTTATTTTTTTTGCTCTCTGCTCTTGGACGATGTACAAAGAGGAGTGCAATCCTACCCTATCCCTCTGTACTTTTTGCTGCAGGATTCAGTTTCACACTGGTATATTTTTTTAAGAGTGGGCTCAGAGGTCTAATTGTGACTGGTTAGAGTAAGGACTTGATTTCTCTCTGGGGTTTGTATGTGGCGGAGTCTCATTCCAGTGTCGGATTTAAACACACACACATTCCTGTGTCAGATTTATTTTGTCAGTCCTGATACGGCTGGCTGACCCAACTTCTAGATTGAGGTGTTACTGAGAACAGATTGATAAAAAGGGCAAAATGTCATCAAAGCACAAATACACACACCCAAAGTTGCACAGTCAATCTCTGTTTGTTATGTTTATGTGAGCGCAAGGGAGAAACAGTGAATCTCAGTGTTGATCTGTGTGTGTGGTGAAACCAAACGTACATTACATGTCTGGATTGGTCGTGAGGAGCCAGCAACAGCATCATATGTCGCTCTCATTATTGACTCAAATTTCCTCGCTTTTCCCCCCCTCTCTCTCCTTCTCCTCTTTCATACTGAGCCTTTTTACTTCTCCCTCCTTATTTGATTTCTTTTACTTCTCTAAGTAATTATTTATTAAGTTAGTATTTCAAATATTACATAGTGTACTATACCTATGGAAGCCTGTTTTAATCTTAGAGTAAAAAATAAACAGGTTAAAGTTTGAAATAGGAACATAAATCACATTGTGAGAAATGGAGTCACACTGTGGGAGATAAAGTCACAATTATGAGAATTAGATTAGTATTTGACTAGAGTGAGGGGCCGTTTACACGACACCGTTTTTACGGCGTTTTGGGAGCCTGAAAAACACAAACTTTTGAAAACTGCTTTCAAAGTGCGGCTTTTTGAAAACAATACCGTTATTGTGTCCGTGTAAACTACAAAAACGCGAATTTGTGAAAATGGTGACGTCATGCACAATGCGTATTATGTGTTCAAACTATAGTTTTTCTTTACAAAGTGACATCGCCAACTACGGGCCTGGCAGCTTAATACAGTTTTGGGTAGTTTTTGCGGTTCCATGTGAATGGGGATCGTTTTGACAACACTGCCATCTGTACACAAAAAAACGTTTCCGTTTTCAGTACATCGGTGTTGTGTAAACGTACCCATAATCACATTGTGAGATACAAATATATATAGAATACAATGTCTCAACTGCAAGACATAAAGTCTCTATTGTAAGATACACAGTAGCAATTTAGCAAAATCAAAGTTGCAATGGCAAGATAGTCACATTCTTAGATTTCACATTAGAAAGTCGTAATTAGTATTACCTTTTGATTTTTTCTTGACTCTGACATCCAGATGTCCTGAAAAAAATAAGGCTGATTAAATTATTCACTCTGAACTATACTAATTGTATTTCCATTTTCAAACTTACTTCTATAATGATTTGCTCTTAAAAGAAGCTCAGATGTTGATTGATAGGGTGTATGAAGGACAATTTAAGGTCACATCTTAAAGAAATCACTCTTCGTAGCTGCACCCAAATACCCATTACTGCTTATCTCACAGACATGAAATATGATTTTTTATCACTTCCCTGTGTGTGTGTGTGTGTGTGTGTGTGCGTGCGTGTGCGTGTGCGTGTGTGTGTGTGTGTGTGTGTGTGTGTGTGTGTGTGTGTGTGTGTGCGTGTGCGTGTGTGTGTGTGTGTGTGTGTGTGACCTTGCTGTTGAAACCAGAGTAGCACAGACTGGGCTGGGACAGATATAGCCCTGAAACCCAACACTGTTGTAGTGTCTGCGGTCCCACGCAGACAAGACAATGACACCAGCAAAACGCGCGTGTGTGTCTGTGTGTGGGACATAGCAGATGAAGCTGTCCTTGACAACAGCAGGGAGACACTGTGTGTGTATGTGTATATTGCATGGAAGAGATAGTCACTGCACTTATGGTAAATCCTGTAAAACTGTGTCAACTATTATATGGCCACAAAACAGTCGTTAAAAAAAATACTTAACCATTTTTATTTGCTGTCTTGCACTTTTTAAATAGAAAGTGGTCCTGAGTTTTCAGAGTGAGAAATATTCAGTGTGTCCATTATAGGGTTGCCAGATCGTTCTAAAAAGAAACTCAACCTGGTCTGATAAATCAAGCCCAAAATGTATTTCACAAAAATACACTACCGTTCAAAAAGTTTGGGATCGATTTAAAATGTAATTTATTCCTGTGATGGCAAAGCTGGACTTTCAGCATCATTACTCCAGTCTTCAGTGTCACATGATCCTTCAGAAATCACTCTAATATGCTGATTTGGTGCTATAAGTCTAAAAATGTGCAGTTTTTATACTGAAAATTGACAAACATGGGAGGAAAACTTGGAGTGCGCTGCAAACAGTTGTTGGAGATATTTAACAACTGCTACTAGTGGTCAGGTCACACTTTCATGTAAATAAATACAAGAATCTGGAAACAAACCCAAAATAATTGCCATATTTGTAAGTGACTTTAAAAAAAACGACATGGCAACATTGGTCCACTAGAGGGAAGTGAATTGTGCTCTGTCAACAAGAGCAAAGCAGGACAGTTGAGAGACTCAACGAGTTAAAATGAACTGAAATAACAAACCATAGAGCTTGAGTGCAATACTGTAATCCAAGAGCGTTTCAAAGGATTGACATGAGAGGCGCCTGTTTTAGAGGCCAAAGTGTCTTTCAGCCCTGAGGCTGGGTACACAGAGAGCATTTGGCTTTTTCATTCACCAAAATTAGTGCGTTTGAAATGTTTGGAGGACTTGTGTTTAATCAGACGGGGGGAACATGAGCACTGCTGTGGTGTAAGATCAGCCACAAGATGGAGACGTGGAAACTCATACACCCCAACTCAAATACCAGCCAAACCAATCAATCAGTGCATCCCTCATCGAGCAGTGTTAAACAACTCAAACAAAACAACACTCACAGCAATGTCAGCTCTGTTGCAATGATGTAAAATCAAGAAAACTGGAAAAACCGAGAGGCAGCTTAGATGTGAGTTTTCATCTTATAACGTATGTGGCAAAGGGGTCAGTAATATCACAACCTGTTTTCCCATCATTCCTGTTGGCGGTATTAAGAGGATGGCTTTGACAACAGCCAGAATTATGCAACAACTAAATCGTATTTCTGCACTCTGTGTGAGAGGCACTATGTCTGTGTAAAATAACAAGAGCAAACTGCAGTTTCTAAGGAGTTTCAACTTTTTCGAGGCGAACATTTGAGCTGCCTTAATTATTCTTTGTGCTCTGTAATTAACAACGCCTGCTTGTTTAAAAAAAAAAAAAAACTTTGTAAACAAACACACACACACACATGAATAATAAAATCAACTTTGTTATCTGGCTAGTATGGATGTATAGATGCTTTGTCTGTCCTGTATGAATCTGAGATTTTGTTCAATTTGCCCACCCTCACTCGTCCCACCCTTATCACCCCGAAACCTTGTACATTTACCCTTGTTGTTGTTTCTCAATCTTTTTTGTGTACTTGCAGAACATTTTATAGTATTATTTATTACTGGCAAGCCTTTGCATTTGCAAATAATAAAAAGCGAGAGAGATGGTTCTTTGAACAGGGTAGCAAGAGGCAGCAAAGCTGCTCAATGAAAAGTATGTCTGTTTGATTTTTTTTTTTTTTTTAATTTAGGACATGCAAGAGAAAAGAAAAAAAGATAAACTTGTCTTTTGATTATGAAGTTGTTATAAAACTTGTTGCTTTAAAATGTATCATTTTTGTGTTGTAACAGTATTTGTTTAACCCAGTGAATTGCTTATTAAAAACAAATAAATAGAGGCACACTTCAATTCTCATTTCTCCAAGAATGCTCTTCCTTTTTATTCAGATTGCTTATTTCATTCATTTTGGTCATTCTCAAACAATGTTGACTTTGTAACTTGAACAATTGCTTGATTTATTCATGGCAACAATATCCTCACAAAACACCACTAAGCCGAATAAAATCAATACAATATATAACATCCATTTGTTTTAATTCAATAACACAAACATGAACAGAAACAGAACTAATTTTAAAAACAAACACAACACGCTGCAACACAACGTAACACCAAAGACAAGTGTAACAAAAATGACAGAAACTATATAAAAAAGTAAATAACGGTAAAAAGGTAAATTAATAACTTTCTCAATGTTCACATTTGAATCTAAGAATTATTCCCCTTTCGCCATTAATATATATATATATATATATATATATATATATATATATATATATATATATATATATATATATATATATATATGCAGTAGCAGTCAAAAGTTTGGAAACTTTACTATTTGTTTATGTTTTTGAAAGAAGACTCTTATGCTCATCAAGCCTGCATCTATTTTATTAAAAGTACAGAATAAACAGTAATATTGTGAAATATTATTACAATTTAAAATAATGGTTTTCTATTTTAATATACTTTAAAATATAATTTATTTCTGTGATGCAAAGCTACATTTACAGCATCATTACTCCAGTCTTCAGTGCATGATCCTTCAGAAATCATTAATATGTTGATTTATTATCAATGTTGGAAACAGTTGTAATTAATTGAAATAAATCATATTTTAAAGTATATATTATTATTATTATTATTATTAATGTATTTTGCACACTCGTTAGACCTTACACTACTTAACCAGGGAAAATAAAGTGAGTAGATACATTTAAATATCTGTAAAACATAAAACATGTAATTGTACATTTTAAATGGGAATTCCTGATCATTTTTTATATTTTTTTTTAATGAAGGAATATTTGTCACCATACTTGTTGCGAATGTTGCGAAGCTATTCAGTTGGTAAGCGCAATCAATCAATCATCAATCACCAAATCACTCTCAAGAACAAGCTGAAGCGGGGAGCTACGGGCGCTGTGGAGGGTCAAATCTCGCGCGCTGATGTGTGCGGAAGTGCCGTTGATTCCGATCTACTGTCTATGATTCAGATACTAACAGCTGGACACGCATCGTGCCAGAATCCCTGAAGCGGATAATAGAGGGGAATTAAAGGACCAGACGTTTACAGAGATGGACGGTAACTTGACGCTGAATTTGGCCAACTTCAGCACTCTGTTCGTGTGTATGGTGCTGAAGTTCCCGCAGATATTCGTGCTGATGCGGGCCAGAACGAGCGCTGGAGTCAGTTTGAACAGTCTTCTGCTGGAGCTGGTCGGGTAAGAACTTCCCTGACAGGAGATTGAAATTAATGTTTTAAGGACTAATACGCTAGACGCAGACATCCAGAATGAGCTGCATCAAAGTGCTATTGATGTGGTCGTGGCATATGACATTGAATGAAAAAAATATTAATTTAATTTTTGTCATATGCACAATGCACATCAACATAAGTGTCAACATTACATTACACAACATTACAATGTCACATATTGTATAAAGCAGGGTTTCCCAAACCATGACTTTCAAGGTGATTTGTGATCGAGGGTTTGTAAACCGTTATTTATTGTTTTAAGAGATTGCGTAGAAAACAGTATATATTTTAGAGCTAAACTCTTTATCTCTTTTTGTGTGTGTGTGTGTGTGTGTGTGTGTGTTTAGGTTTCTAGTGTTCATGTCCTATCAGATGTACTATGACTACCCACCCCTCACATACCTGGAGTATCCCATCCTCATTGCACAAGGTGAGACGACATTCTGATGCTCATTCACAAGTGAGACTTTGGGTTCTGAGTGCTTATGTTCAAGCGTGTGTGTCCACAGATGTCATTGTGCTCCTGTTGATCCTGCACTACAACAGAAACCTGAAGCACAGCCTCATATACGCAGCACTGTATCCTTCAAGTCCATATTGTCAGGTTATGCTATTTTTCTGGACACAGAGTGAAAAAAATAATATGAATAATGTCGCAATAACATTCAAAACCTGCCTGATTTAAAATATTTAATGTATGTAGTTTTCCATTTCCTTAACTGCAAGAATCAGGTTTGTGGGTGGATGGCAGCTTCTTACAGTACAGAAGTGGGTGATTGATCTGGCCATGGTGAGAACATGCAATTACTGCTTCATATGAATGTGCATTAGTGTCAAATTTACACTTGATCTTAATTTGAACATAATAGGTTCAGATGAAAAGAAAACCATCTTTTTGCATCATTATAGTATTAAACAGAATTGAATAAATTACTCAAACTATTGGTTGAGCCAATGTTGTCCAGTCTAGTCATGAGAGAGAGAGAGAGAGAGAGAGAGAGAGAGAGAGAGAGAGAGAGAGAGAGAGAGAGAGAGAGAGAGAGAGAGAGAGAGAGATGGCATTTAGTGGCACATAAATTCTACACTTCTCAGTGTAATATTGTATGATAATTTTATACAAGTTTTGGGGTCTGGAAGATTTCTTAATGTCACAGAGACTTAATTTATTTGATGAAAAATGCAGTATAAACAGTAATATTGTGAAATATTATCAAAATAAAATAATTGTTTTCTTTTTGAATATATTTGAAAACACAATATTCCTGTGATGATGGCCAAGCTGAATTGTCAGCAGTCTTCAGTCTCACATCATTACACAATCATTTTAATATGCCAATTTGCTGCCCAAGAAACATTTATTATTATTATTAATGTCGAAAACAGTTGCGCTGCTTAATGTTTTTTGGGAAACCGTTATACATTTCAGAATTCTTTGATTAATAAAAAACTCAAAAGAACAGCACTTATTTGAAATAGAAACATCAAAATGTGACAGTAAAGACATTTATAATCAATTTAATGCAATTTCTTTCAAATCTTACTGTCCCCTTACTGTTGAACGGCATTATTTATTTAAAAACAATAATTTTTTTGCCGTTCTCTCCAGAGTCTGTGCACATTCATCAGCGCCGGCAGTAAACTGGCACAGCTTCAGTGTCTGTGGCGCTCCAAGGACTCTGGGCAGGTCAGCACTCTCACCTGGGGTCTGGCCACATACACATGCATGGGTAAGTGACAGACACTCACACACACGGAAATGAAGCACTTCTCCAGTCTGTCATGTTGATTTTGAGTGTTTGCTCTCTCTGTCAGCGCGGATCTTCACCACCGCCATCACCACAGCAGACACACAAGGTCAGTAAGAGCTCAAGTGTTGATTGTTTGGTTAAGATGTCATCTTTACCTTTCCTCTCTTTCTCCTCCAGTCCTCATTCGGTTTGTCGTCATGACCGTTCTGAACATGTGGGTCACGGTTACAGTCATCTACTACAAACCCCATGCTATAAAACAGGATTAAGACTTCGCACTTTTATGTTGCATACAATGTATTGTTTATGTGTGGGGTTGGAGGGTTTTTTAAAGAGATGAACTGGATTCAGGTCAGTTGCTTTTGGATGTAGCACTTTCTATATGGCAATGCAAAGGTTGTTGAGATTTACTGACTGGGTACTACTACAACCAAAAAACTTTTTATCATAATGCTTTCCATATGATTTATTTAGTGCTTGCAAGGCACTTTCTTGTAGAGAATCTGAATCTAAGGTGTGCTAATCTATTTTTGTAAATGTAATACTTATTACATTTAGAAAATATCAAATTTTAAATGCAACATTGATGATAATATTTGCATATTGAATAGATTTCATAAATCTATTTGAATAATGAACTGCGATTGGTCTTATCTTCCTTGCATCTATTTAGTCTTTTTTTGCTGCCTTTACACTTTGATTCTTCTGTTCAGCTTAAACTTTTCCACACTTCTATTTTTCTGCCTTGCAAGCACTGGTATTTTCTTCAGGACATGCAAATCTAGTTTGTTTTGAGATGTGGCCGGGGCAGAGTCGTTTTCTTTACAGTGTAATTGCTTTGAATTTCAGATGTGAATGTTGTGGAAACCAAGTTGATGAATTACATTTGTCACGTCAGAAGTCTGACCAAATAGTGTTATGAAACAGTGCATACGTTCATAATACCCTCCGCTGATTCTTCCATTGTTAATACTTCTGTTTCCAGTGAGGTTTCTTCCCTGAACTGTTGTTTCAAGTTCCTGCATTTGTACATGTTCAGATACACTGTTATGGTTTTTAGGTTCGTAGTTTAGTAATTGTCTTTTTCTTCTCAGAAAGGCAAATAGTTTTGGACCAAATTTCAGCTAAAGAACTGTTAAAATTGATGAATGATATCAGGTTGTTGATCAGACTGTTTGTTTACTGTAGTTCATACAGGGATGATGTTTACATATGCAATGTTTTGTATTGAGCTGTATCATATGCTGATATAATGAAGGCAGAGTTTTCTGAACTGGATACCTTTTACATATTACTGATGTTGTGATAAGGCTATTCACTTTATAATATTATTAAAGAAAAAGAAAAAACCCACAAATGACTGAAGTCACTCAGATCAAACAAAGTTCAAGTACAATAATATATATATATATATAATTAAAGCTGCAAGCAGCGATTGCGGGCCCAAGCCGGTGGCACCGCCACCCTGGTGCCTTTAGTGGAACTAAAGGCACCGGGTGGCGGTGCCACCGGCTTGGGCCCTCCATCGCTGCTTGCAGCTTTAATTATATATATATATATATATATATATATATATATATATATATATATATAAAAATATATATATATATATATATATATTATGTAAATTCTTTTTCCCCCCTATTTTTAACATATATATTATTATATATATAATAATAATATATATATTATTAACATTTTTGGATGCTAAACTATTCTTTTTATAGGCTTTGTACTTTGTACACTTTGTACACTCACGTTCCAATATAGAAAAATTATCCTCTTCAAATGCGCAAAAATGTGCTTGGAAACATCACAGTGGAGCGGTGCTTACTATGAACGGCACAAACTGTACAAATGACTATTTAAACAGAGCAGTGTAATTTTTATATGTAAGGTTGACTATTTTATTATTATATTTTATTAAGGCTATAATGAACATGCTGCGATGTCAAGATTGCAATGCTGGAATGCTGTGTGTGTGTGTGTGTGTGTGTGTGTGTGTGTGTGTGTGTGTGTGTGTGTGTGTGTGTGTGTGTGTGTGTGTGAGACTCGATCGAACAATGGAGACATAAAAACATACTCCGTCATTTTGTTCATATAGACCATCTTTCAAAATGCAAAGTGTTTCCTTATATTTGTGTACACTCACAATGAAACACAACATTGTGCTTTTGTTAAACTATAAACTCTTGTCAAACTGTAACCTACAACTGTCACCCAACCAAAATCACACACACACACACACACACAGCAAGCGTTCTCCAATCAACCCGTAATAGCCGACTTCCTGTTGGACTGGCGTAAAACTTAGAGCACGAAAGTTGTTCGGCCCGATTAAATCTATATGTGTACCGAGTTTCATATTAATTCATGCAAGCGTGTTTGATATACGGACAAGTGTTCGAATCCCATTCCAGGGGGCGCTGTCGAGCCCCCATGCCACGCCCGGGTACCAGCTTCAGCCTGGCCCTGTTGGCCGCGGGTTCTGAACTGTATGCAAAATTTCAAGAGTTTTCGAGCATGTTAAGGCCCTCAAAAGTGCCAGAGATTTTGCACACAGCAGAGAAATGGTTAAACTAAACTAGCCCCCCTCCTCACACACACACACACACACGCACAGAGGGGCAGAGGGAAAATGCTCCAAACAGTACACATTCAAACCAAAATATCTGACTTCCTGTTGGTCGGAGCTAATGACTGTAAATCAGAAAGTTGTCCGGATCGAAGAGAAGAATATACGTACCGAGTTTGGTTACTGTAGGTAAAACTAATACCCCATTTTTGACTAAAGGTGGCGCTACTGAGCCCCTTACCACGCCCGTTTCTGAAACTTCGCACATGTCTATTACACAATAAATGTCAAATGCATGTTGAGTTTCATGCAATTTGAAGCATGTTAAGAGCCTCAAATGCATCCAAAAAGAATATAAAAGTTTAAAGCGTTGCCATGGCGACAGTATTAAAGATATCAATAATCCTTTCACAGGTCTACATCTGTCGTGTGTTTACATTATACAGATGAAGTTTGAAGCAAATCGGGTAAAAATAAGAGGGTGATTTCAAAGCATTTCGAAAGTGACACACTTCCTGCTGCCAGTTGGTGGCGCTATAACTTTGACTCACAATAGTCACATCCATGTGATCGGCCTCTTACAGCGAACACACTGCTGAAGTTTCATCAAGATCAATTAATGTATGAGGATGTTATAACACACTTCCTGTTTCCAATATTCGCCATAAATTCGTTTCCTCGCCACGGCCAAACCGTTCGAGATATCAAAAATCCCCTCGCAATTTATCATCCTCCATGTCTTGACTTCATGCTGACCGAGTTTCGTGGTGATTGTTTGAATCGTCTAGGAGGAGTATTTTAAATTCCATTGCATGTGTTTTTTAAACTACGCCAAATAGCCGACTTCCTGTTGGGCTGGGGTAAAAAGTCAGAGCATGAAGGATATATGAACCGATGAGATCTATAAGTGTACCGAGTTTCATATTATTTCATGCAAGCGTGTTTGATTTATGGACCAAGTTTTCGGACCCCGTTCCAGGGGGCGCTGTCGAGCCCCCCTGCCACGCCCGGGTACCAGCTTCAGTCCGGCTCTAATGGCCGCGGGTTCTGACCAGTGTGCAAAGTTTCAAGAGTTTTTGAGCACGTTAAGGCCCCCAAAAGTGGCAAAAACCTTGAAAAAAAAATTATTATAAAGAAGAAGAAGAAGAAGAAGAAGAAAAACAAAAAACCCTTAGAAGAACAATAGGGCTCTGCGCCCTTTCAGGGCTTGGGCCCTAATTATTACTTTTGGCGCTCTAGCGGTTAATAAACATAACTGCATGTGTCTAGCGGAAGAACTTTGTAGCCGGAGCTATTTCTCTCTATGACGAGTCACGCAGGTACTGGGCTACTCCGCAGTGGGACGACCCGTACCAGTTTAAAATAGTCCCAACATAAACACTTATTATAGGTTTACTGTAGTGATTCAGGATAATACAAAATTACTCTTTGTAAAATTCATTAATGGTGTACTCTAATTATATCATTTTTGTAAATTTTGAACAAAAAGTTATGGACTGCAGCTTTAAATGTTCATTAATTTTTCAATTATTTTAAGGTCTAAAGCACAACTGTCTCTTTCCCAAGTACTTTAATAGATCTTTTGTATTTTATAAATCAAATATTCCTTTAATGTGGAAGTGTTTTTCAGAACCAATTTTCAGAACCATTCTTTTATGGTAATCATCAAATCACCCCAAATAATAAAAGCAAAATATATATTTTAACAAAATATTCTGTAACATTTTTTTAAAGGACTTTTTGTGTATCCAGTAACTATTATCTGTACAGATGATGAGTGTGTGTGTGTGTGAGAGAGAGATAAAAGCAGACAGAAAGGAATGACCACATTGTTTATATTAAAACTTTACTTCCTTTTACTACATTCACAGCTATATACCTATTTAACTGACTACTTTTGTTTACAAAAATAAGCAAATGTTATACAAGGTCTCCAAACAACACGGCTACATATGCTTTTCATTTTATGGTCAAACAGTACATCAATATAAAACATGCAAATCTGAAGGCAACGCTTTAAAATAAAAAAAGTGCCCAGACCTGTATAAATAGCAAACCAACTGGTAAGATGGCAGGTCAAATATACGCTGTATATTCATATATATATATATAACGTGTAAAAGAACACGGATATGCATTCACAGCACACCCATAGATACACACTGTTTGCTAAGGTGAAGATACACAAAAAAACAAACTGACCACTTCAAATCACAAAAAAAAAAACATCTACAAAAAAAAAACTTCTCTAGTAAATTTAAACATGGTTTTTAGACATTCCACAGTCTTATCAAGATTTCAGTTATGTGCTTGCAAGGTTTAGTCTCAAGTCGTAGCATGAAAATCTAAATTTCAACTTTTAACAGCCGATGACCAAATTCATAAGATGACCAGCCCAAACCAGACTGCAGATCAATGTCAAAGCTGGAAACGTTTGAGAAACTCCTGCCCACATGCACAGCTCACATCTAGAGATGATGTCCCAGTTAATCACACCCATTAATAAAGGTTCCTTCTCAGATTACAGTCAACTCATTCTAGGGAGTGAGCCGCACATGTGTCCAGGAGAGCATTATGGGATGCATCCATGATCAAAGAAGGTATGATCGCACAGTGGGGGTAAATAAAGATA
The DNA here is from genome assembly GCA_033366665.1 of Phoxinus dragarum. NCBI lineage: Eukaryota > Metazoa > Chordata > Actinopteri > Cypriniformes > Leuciscidae > Phoxinus > Phoxinus dragarum. The sequence continues at coordinate 41,732 of JARPMJ010005111.1, forward strand.
AAAACACTCTACAAGAAGAAACACCAGAGTTGCACTTGCATTTATGAAGGAATGAGAAACATATGTAGTGGTGTTTTTTAGCTGTTTATGTGGTGTGTGTTGCACTACCGTCTATATTCAGCCATAAAAAATAAAACAAAAGACTAGAGTCAGAACCAGCTGTCGTCCACATTCTCTGGCCGGTTCAGTCTTAGCGTTCAGGTCAACTCTGGCCTTGAATGAATAAGAAGTTTGGTGTGACGCTGACCCTTCAGTTCTGTGTAGATCTGTTGTGCTCTTGAAGTCGAAGCAACCGCATCGCATGCCCAGAAAATAAAAGCCATATCACGCCAGCAAAGCCTTCATCAACATTTGTGCATCTCTCACTTTTTTGGGGATTTGCCAAAATGTGCGAAAAGTAACGACAAAGGTCTTTTGTTGATGTGACAGGAAGAACCCCAAATCACCATGTAGCAGCACCAGATTCCCAATATAAGGTTAACTAGAGAAAGAGGGAGAAATCGAGAAAGAGAAAGACAAAGAGAAAGTTAGTTTCACTACGCTTTAACCCAAGAGGAAAGAAACATCCTAAGGTAATAATAAAAAAAAGCACCACAGCGTACATGCCATCATGCTCAAGAGAAGCAGATTAATACACCTGCAAACACACACAACAGTTGCAAACTTTTATTGCAAAAGGGAACAAAGAAAGACCTAAAAATAAAAATACTGTTTTGATGCACATTCTCTCATTCTTTTTCCATTTACAGTACAGTTGAAATGTCTTATAGTTTTGTAAACACGGTAAGCCAATGGACTCATTTGTTCAGAATGCTGTTGGAAGAGTCTTCTCGCCTCATCTTTGGAGCGTCCAGTCGAGGGGGACTAGGGCAAGAGGGGTCAAAGGTCAAATAAGAAACAAGCAGGCCAAATACCATTTCTCTGAACAAACCTCCTCTCCTTCAGTAGTAAATGGGAAAGGATTAGAGAAACTATTCGGATTTGTATTCAAGAGTGCCTTCCTGTGGGTTTGGAGTGTGGAGAGGGTGTTTATGAGCAGAGGAATTGGTACAGAAACGTCTGTTAGGTTATGGAAAACTCTCCATATCCCATCTTGGCCAAATCTTTCACACCAATAAGAATGAACACACTCGCATGCTTAAATTTGCTTCAACATCAAACAAATCCCACTGCACTCGCTGACTGTTCCAAAACCTAGTGTTCAGCCTAGAGTTCAGTGTAGCACTTTATTAATGACATGATACTCTTAAGATCATAAAAACAAACTTTTTATTGATGAGATTTACATTTATGATGCCTCTTATTTTGTTCGTCATTTTGGATGGACTATTTCAGACTTATTACTCGGCACTGTAGAATACTTGATTCTGATTGGCCAATCGCGCCATCCAATATCTGTTATTCCCCGACAACAACCGTTAAAATCTAATAACACAGGCTCATCCGGGTATCTGTCACTGAAGTTGGCACGATTGCTAGGAACATTTTTTCCTCGTGGAATTTTTGCATTTGGTGAGCTAATAAAATATTAAAACTCTGGTCAAATCAATATTTTGTGCACAGTTATTTAATTAGGCCATCCAGTATCCACGCTCTTTAGTTTCATTCAAACGCAGCTTCTGTGTTCATTTTGCGACTATTGTTTGTACACAGTAATGAATTATAAGATAACAAAGGTATGATTTTAAAACAATTTCATCTCTAATCAAATATCTCTTATCCCCATAATTATGTACAGTATGTTGCGAAATGCCGTGTAATATGTGGTATGACTACCGTATCCCTTCAAATGTCCACCTAGTTTGAACTTGCCGCGCTAGCAACTGCTCTCTCCGCAGAAGCTTTGCATTTAAAGAGCTAATAAAATATTTCAACTCGGATCAATATTTCATGTCTAATTATTTACTTATGTGGCAAGTAGCGTGTAATAAGAGTTATCGCAGATTATTCATCGCTTTTCATCGGGGTCCTGATCACCGTGTCTGGGTTTATTCTGAGATAACAACCGGCTGGATGTACATTATATCTTACATATACTTCTGAAAATTCTGATTTGCCATCAGGAATAAATTGCATTTTAAAATAAAAAAATCTGAATAAAATATATTATACATATATTCTTTCAAAAACATTAAACTTTGAATGGTAGTTTTTTTTTTTTTGGTAAATGTTTGACATTAAAAAGTAAAATGAGGTATCACAACATTATAATATTATAATCTCATTAAACCAGTAATGTTTGTAAAGATTACCTTAGTGTGTATTTGATGTCAATCTAAATGCAGCCTACATAGGTGGCTTACAAGGTTTTGGAACAGAGCCCCTATGCAAGCAGTTACCCTGTTTCAACTCTAAACATGCTCCTCAGAAATTAAACGTGTGGTCATAATCTACATCATCCACGTCATCCAGAGCCCAGTGCCAGTCCTGAAGCTCCAAATCCAGAGGCCTGCAGGCGGAGGAGAGAGCATTCAGCCAAGCCGTCACCAGGCTCCCCACAGTGAGGTAGTTTGCTGAGGTGAAGCTACACCTTTGCACATTAGAGGTAATTAATTACTATAACTGAGCTAAACCACTTAAGTTTTAAATCTTCTGATGCATACTTTTAGTATTTTGCCTTTAAATTCAATGTTACTATTCACAATTAAAAACCTGAGTTTGATGCAAAAGAGAAAAAGTGCTTTGTTAATGCCCAAGCGGTCACCTTGCATCCCAAGTTACAAAAAGTAGCCCAGCGTAACACTGTTCAAGCTTTACATCTGGTTAGCCACCATTAATGTTATTGTGCTAGTTAGGCAGCGCGATTGAAACCATCAATGCTCTTGTATGATGTTTCTGAAGCATCCTAACGCTTTCTGCAATAAACACCAATACTTTCTCCATCCCAACTTCCAGGTCGGTTGCGTTCTCCTCTCACCCAGTACTGAACTGGTCTGAAGCACAGGGTCTGAGACCTTTATCTCTCTTGTCCATGTGCTCTTTGTGGCATTTGATCTGGCATCTCTGGCATTCCACAGCCAGGGGAGGTTTGAACATGTTCCACAGGGGTTTGGTACAGGCCTCACAGTCGGCAGGGAAGTGGTAGAATAAAGGGAGAAACTCATGACCCTTGTGGTAGATGAAGCCAGATTTCTCCGCACATGCTGTTGGTTCCTTTACGTTGTGCACAAACCTGTGTATCATATAGAGTAGCACTCTAGTGTGTAACCGGTGCCAAAGCTTCTGCATTGATTTTATGCACGGCCATCTTTGAATCAGACTTTACAGAACAAGATGTTAAAGGTACAGTTCACACAAAAATGAATGTGTAAATTGTCATCATTCACTCACTCTCGTGTTGTTCCACACTTGTAGGACTGTATTTCTTCCATGCAACACAAAATATTTGACAAAATCTCCAAGAAAGGCTGTTTTATAGGGTAAGATTTGGTCGTCCACAGTATTTGGATCATGTTAACCACAAGTAAAACCCCACATTGCATCTCACTACCATAGCAAAAAGTAACTATACTGTTTTTATGGTATTTGTTATTAAAAACAAGTAGCCTAAAGACATTGAGTATACTGCAAATGCACAACAAACTGCTATAAGTAAAAATACTGTAATTATATTCCACTACTCCTTTAATACATCTAATGTCCACCACGCCGCATTTTGGTATTCCCTCACATTCTATTGAATTAACAGGAAATCTTCTGATTTTAATGAGAAAACCTTACCTAACTAGTCAGCGTTTCTGCTTGATTTAAACTTGTCTATTGTATAAAGTGATATATAAATAAACTTGACGTGAATAGAGCTTATGCAAACATAACCACGTTGCTATAATCAGATGCGTTTCTAATGCTTTATTAAAATGCTTGCCGTTTTCTCAGTTTTGTTGTTTGTGTATGTTATTGAGAGGAAAGCGCACAGCACATATTTACATTTTTATCTAACCGTCACTCTCAGCAGTGTGGGGGGGCGTCAGATCAGATGTGTCATTTCCACAACAAAATACATAATTTAAAGCCGGGTTCACACGATTTTGGTTTGATTTGATTGATTTTGCCACGATTTGGCTGAAAAATTGAGACAAATTGCAAGATTTTAAAAAAAATTGAGATTTCTCTAATCCTGGGCCAAAATGTGCTCGCTAGTTTGACATGTTCGCCATTAGCCGATTAATGACCATTGTGATCACATTTTACCTTCGACAAAAGTTTTGAGGCACAGTCTTGCATTGTGGCTTCTCTTTCGACAACCGTCAAATAAAAAACTATTAGGAGTGCAGAACTTGATGACGCAATGAGTGAGACAACAATAAACCACCAGTTGCTCCACACACGTCTTTGTTTTTTCTTTTTCTTTTCAAGAAAGCCATGATCAAAATTAACGCTAGAGATAGTTTTTGTTTGCTAGCCACCATTTCTATCCCGCATGTAAACACAGCTCACATTCACAGAATCTGTCACGGATTGAAGATTAATATTCATATAAAAAATGAATAATCATAACTTTTAGAAGAAAAAAAAGGGGAAAAAGTGTTTACACTAAAGGAAATACAATTTATTCTAAAATCACTTCAAAAGTGGCTCTGTTCTGTTTTAAAAACATTTTGTAGTATATGTAAAAGTGGATTGGGTATTCTGCTAAACATCTCCTTTTGTGACATCCAGGAATTACGTGAGAGGTTGAGTAAATGATGACAGTTTTCATTTTTGAACAAACTGGTCTGAAAGGATCTGGTCACCAAGCATGAATGTAAACCAGGCCTTTATGTACTCCTCTTACTCTAGAGACAGACACTGATGAACAACAATCTGGACAATGTATTTGAACTGACACAGCATAAACTCTACATTTGCCACATGAAAACACAAGATAGAGCTGGACACAGCCACATAATTAGCTAAATTTAGCATAAAAATGAGCATGTCAAGGCTTGCTCCTCACCTGGGTTTGCCGGAAGGTATTTGTCGGCTGGGTCTCCTCATGGATTGACTGCTTTGTACTTTAGCAGGAACTCTGGGAGAGGAGCGGTGAGGGGCGTCTGGTGCTGGAGGTTTTTTGGGGATCTTCTTCATGAGCCGACTAACCCACTTCTGCTGGTCCTCCTGAGTCAAGGCTAACAGCAGCAGGTTTTTAGCAGTAGACACGTCGTAGTTCACTGGGGGTGGAGAAAGCAAACACAAGAGTCAAACATGTGAACGGGACAAATGAGTTAAAAAAAAACATGTTTTTGAAATGGTCTCTCAAATGCTTACCAAGGCTGAGTTTATTTGATCAAAAATACAGTAAAGCAGTAATGTTGTGAAATATTATTATAATTCACTCTTTTGATATATTTTATGTCATGACATTAAATGTAATTTATTCCGGTGATGGCAAAGCTGAATTTTCTCCAGTCTTCAGCGTCACATGATCCTTCAGAAATCATTCTAATATGCTGGTTTGCTGCTCAAGAATAATTTATTATTTTTATCAATGTTGAAAACAGTTGTACTGCCTAATATTTTTGTGGAAAACACAATACATTTTTATTCTCAGGATTCTTTGATGAATAAAGCGTTCGAAAGAACAGAATTAATTTGAAATTGAAATCTTTCGTAACATTATAAATGTAATACTGTCACTTTTGATCAATGAAATGTGTCCTTGCTGAAAAGTATTACATTTTTAATACTTCCCACTTTCTCCATGACTTTTCCAGCCATGTGTGATAAATAAAGGACAAAAATTACAAAATAAAAATATATATACAGCATTTCATAGTATTTTTGCACTCTCAAACTGTAATCTCTCTTAAAATTCACTTAAAATCATTAAGGGTAGTAAGAAGAGAGCCTCTTCTCACCTCTGCAGGGGGCGACGATTTCTTCTTTCTTGTCCATGTGGTCTTTGTGGCACTTGATGTGGCATCGTCTGCATTCCAGGGCTGGAGGTGGCTTGAACATGTTCCACAGGGGTTTGGTACAGGCTTCACAGTTAGTGGGAAAGTGGTACAGGGTGGGGATGAACTCATGACCCTTATGGCAAATGTAGCTGGACTTGTCCCCAGGAAGAGGTTCCTCTTGCTCTTTCTTGCTCTCGCCCTCATTAGCATACAAGATCTAGAGGAACCAATGACAAACGATAGCCGTCATCCTTATGCCTTGTGGCGTATCTAATAAAACTTCAACAGGTTTCAAGATGAAAGAAACCTTGATACCCTGCCTGTGGTATCTGTGGTGTGCCATTATACCTGGAATATTCTGGGGATCTCTTTGGCGTCAGCGCGATAAACGTCCGTCTGAGTTACCGAGCGCACATGGAAAAGTTTACTGAAGAATACCAGAGAAATTAAGATAAAGAAAAGAAGACTCAAGTCAGTCAAAATGATACAGGACAAGACTGGGACAAGCTTATTTGATTTAAAGAAATGGATTTGAAGGGTGAAAGGACTCACTCTATGTCCAACACCATGTAAGGATTAGAAAGCTCTTTGTCCTGCTCGCTGTTGTAGAAGAGAATCTTCTTGCTGCTCACCACAACATACTAGAGAGAGAAGAAACAGAAGACTCACTGAATCCTGCATGATGGGGTTGGATGGGATTTCAGATGCAGAAGTGTCATGGAACTGTACAGCTCTAGTGGTGTAGCTCTTGTTCACAAAGTCATTTGAGGTTTAGTCCTAGTAATTAGTATTTGTCATGTGGTTGCAGACAACATGAAATTGGTTAATTATTCAATTCGAATTTATCAAATCGAACCGGTTTATTTTATTCACTCACTATAATTTTTAATAGTTTTAGTTAACGATAACACTGACCACACATTTAATGAGCTTAATTCAAACTAATTTACATTCCCATATACATCCACCCTGATGTCATAGCATTTAATTTAGATCTATTATGAAAAAGTATACCGGTGAAACTCGGATAATTAGAATATCGTGCAAAAGTTAATTTCAGTAATTCTTAAAACCTTAAAAGGTGAAACTAATATATTATATAGACTCATTACATGCAAAGTGAGATATTTCAAGCCTTTATTTGTTATAATTTTGATGATTATGGCTTACAGCTTGTGAAAACCTTTTCACAATATTCTAATTTTGAATTTGGGGTTTTCATAAGCTGTAAGCCATAGTCATCAAAATGATAACAAATAAAGGCTTGAAATATCTCACTTTGCATGTAATAAGTCTATAAAATATAGTAGTTTCACCTTTTAAGGTGAATTACTGAAATAAATTAACTTTTGCTCGATATTCAAATTTTTCGAGTTTCACCTGTATATGACATCATATATGATAATACAATGAAGACTACAGCAATAAGTTAAAATGTTTAATTAATTTGCATCTTGGTTCTACTATTATTATTTGTTCATTTTGTTTATAACCTGACTCTTCGTATTTTATTTTCTAATTTTCTATTTTCTTTAACTTTTATTTGTTTTGAATAATCTGGGGAAAAAATGTAAGCACTGATTACTTAATTGATTGGTCCATTTTGATGTCATGTTGATGTTAATACAGGGTTCCTGCACATTTTCCAGATTCAAATACAGATACAACAGTGTTTGCATGGTATATCCAAAAATGTACTATTATGAAAGAAGTGTTTGCCATTTGATGCAAATGCTTCATTCTGACATGCATTTATGGCATTTTAAGTGCAGTGTTACATTTTGAAGGAGATGTGAGGCATTTCGTATTTTGTGTGTGCAGTTTTGGGAATTGTGTGTAGAGTTTTGCAAAAAGGTGACAGTTTTGAAAACGTGTGTAAGCAGTTGGAAAAAACTGTAATAGCATTTTTAACATCATAGCATTATTAGCTATTTGCTTGCTTTAAAAAATGCAATACGCTTATCTAAAACGTACCTTCTTTTCCCACCCAAAGCGTTTGGTGTTGTTCCTCACTGGTATAGACAGCCAGCCCTCCAGTCTGATCTCTGTACAACAGAGAGGAAGACATGTATAATAAAACAGAGCAGCGTTATAAAAATACACCAGAGAAAAGCCTGCCATGATGTCCAGTCAAGTCTTAAGAGGTCAAAAGGTCATGCACTGAATGCCATGCAGGTCACCTGTGGACAGCTCAGGCTCTGCAGTGAAGTGAAGGGTGAAAGTTGAACTGAATATCGGAGTAAAACTAAGCAGAAACAAGGGAGGGTGACAGAACAATGTTGAGAAAAACAAAAAGAGGAATGTGAATAAAAGAAAAGGCTATGAAAGAATAGAGAGGGACAACAGAATGAAAAGAAGTTTGGAAAGGACCTTAACAGTACCTGGTAGTGACTCGTCAGTGTCCATGTCTGGGCCGCTGCTCATACTGGCCGAGTCGAGCGACTGGACGTTGAGAGAGTTCAACAGGCCGCGCAGCTGCTCGATATCACTGTCTTTACTGTCGAGAGCCATCTGCAGCTCGACACGCACCTGAGACTCGTCCGCCGATTGCTGCAGGAAATAAAAGAAGAGTAAGAAACGAGTATTCCGGCTGCCTGTGGAGCAGTGTGGCGTTCTTCAGACACTGAATAGTGGTCATACTGCTTGCATGTCGTTGATTTCTCTCTGGTATTTGATGATGGTGCTGTTGAGTTTCTCCCTCTCGGAACGAAGCTCCAGCTGCAACTTCCTGTTTTCTTTCTCCTTCCTCCTCACGTCTGTATCATTTCCACGGCGACTGCCTCCACCTCTTACTTCCTTTCTGTTCATGATCTCTGCCAGCTTGTTCACCGCCTGATGGATAGAAAAGAGCCAATAGAAAATAGAAAAATAAGTGCCGGAGCAAACCTGACTAATTGAGTTTGATTTATTAATTTGCTCCAAGGAACCTGTCATGGTGTACCTGTGTTTTGAGAGTTCTCTCTGACTGCAGCTGTTTCTCAAGGGCCAGTTTCACTTGAGTGATGGACTGCTCTTCATTCTTCAGATTCTGCAGGTCTGAAAATCAAATATTACAGAGTTACAGCGAAATCCCCAACAGCGTTCCTCTGACTATCATGAGTTTGCTGAGGATGATGAGGGTCAATGCTTGTTCTAAGCTGTAAAAAGTTCCATGCAGATGGAATACAAAAAATATGTAGAAAAGAGCTTGAGATTTCAATCATCAGAGATAAATGAACAAGTATGTGCACGGAGGGCCCTATTTTAATGATCTGAAACGTAAGCATCAAACGCGAAAAGCAAGTAACTTTGTGGGCGGGTCTCGGGGATAAATGACTCTTGCGCCCGACGTGAATGTAAAATGTAGTAGCTGGAGTAAACGGAGTCTGAAGTAGCTACATTACTCATAGGTGTGATTTGGGTGTAACGTGCAATAAACCAATCAGAGCGTCATCTCATATTCCCTTTAAGAGCAGGCGCGCTTGTTCCATGGTGGATTGCTTTTATAATGGCGAATTTGCCAGGCGCACGCAACTTACATGATGGTAAAGGTGATTTCGCAGTCTTCAGAATTTTGTTTCCTGGTTCTTGACGGACAACCCACTTTGTCAGATGTCCTTATATACCGATGTGTCTTGCCACGATTGATCAAACAGGTTTGATCCGTCATTACTACAATTAGCCTGAATAATTTGGGTAAATGTGTGAAATAGATTTATGCCTATTTTTTCACATCTTTATGGACACCACAATGATTTCCCTCGTGTGGTAATATTTTTTCTTGTAATTATGTATGGTTTGCAAAAATGGGAACTGCTGCGTCTGTGGAGATGAGAGAAGTAAAGTGTATGCGCGTTGTGCACACGCTACATTATGGCCAAGCATAAAATAGCATCTGAATAGCGCGCCACTGACTTTAGACTAGGTTTTTACTGGTCTGAGGCGGAATTGTTTTCTGAAACCGCAAAATAGCACCAGGGAACGTTTGCGCCGGAACACGCCTCCTTTTTTCGCTCCCTGATAGGGCCCTGAATATCTTAAATGTATATCTTAAATATCTTCTGTGTTACTGAAGCTATGGAAATGTTAAATTACTCCTGTGTGAACAGCTCTGAAAATGCAAATGCTCATTTAAATTTCTTATTAAATATTTTGAAATTAATTAATGTAAAAAATATAATTGATGATTATATAAAATATACATAGATGTCAACATATTCTGCCACTTACAGTCTTGTGCCTCCTTTAGCTTGTTGTTGAGCTCTTCCTTCTCATTGGCCAGGTTTGCAACATCATTCGTCAATGTGCGATTAGCTTCCTCTAACTGTATAGAGACAGGACAAATAAACCCAACAAGTTCCTCAACTAAATGTGACCTCTGTGAATGGCTTGTAGCTGAAATGCAGTGTAACTCACAGAGGTGATGGTGGTGTCTTTTTCAGCGAGCTCCTGTCTGTGTCTGGCCATCATCTCTTTGATCTCCAGCTCCTTCATGATCTTCTCCTTCTCCAGGTCGGAATACTGCTCCTCCGCAATGGAGCGTGCCAGTTGCTCGGAGTCAGCTTTTGTTAGTGTGATCTCCAACTGGGCCGCAAGAGAATCCCTGAAAAAGAGACAACAGGAAAAAAAGGTACATAGAAATTACATACACATTTAGACTTTAAATTAGGAGTGCGATAAAAAAAAAGTTGTTTTCTGACATTTTGACCCAGAAATTGTATATATATGGTATAACCATGTTGTAATGCATATTTTTTGATAATTCAGTGGATTAAAAACTATTTTGTACACTAGGCTGTGATTTTTCTGCTTGTAATTGGATATAAATCTCACCTTTCCTCCTGTAACTCCTGTAGATTCTGCTGCATGTCTTTATAGAGTTTATTTTTCTCCTCACACTCTTCTTTCAGCTCCCGCACCTGTGTCTTATACAGCGTCTACACACACACACGTTGGGTTTCCATGTTTTATGGGAATTTTCCATATACAGTTTGTACAATATAAAAATGGAAAATTGTCCATTATATCCCCTAACCCCTAAATAATCCTTACAGAAAATGTTCTGCATTTGTACATTTTCAAAAAATATACAATTATCCTATTTGATTTATAAGCTCTTTTACTCTTGGGGACCAAAACGATCACCACACACACATGATCACCACACACACACACATGATCACCACACACACACACACGATCACCACACACACACACACACACGATCACCACACACACACACACACACGATCACCACACACACACACACACACACATCACCACACACACACACACGATCACCACACACACGATCACCACACACACACGATCACCACACACACGATCACCACACACACGATCACCACACACACACACGATCACCACACACACACGATCACCACACACACACGATCACCACACACACGATCACCACACACACACACACACACGATCACCACACACACACACAATCACCACACACACACAATCACCACACACACACGATCACCACACACACACACACGATCACCACACACACGATCACCACACACACACACGATCACCACACACACACACGATCACCACACACACACACACGATCACCACACACACACACGATCACCACACACACACACACGATCACCACACACACACACACACACACGATCACCACACACACACACACACACGATCACCACACACACACACACACACACACGATCACCACACACACACACACACGATCACCACACACACAATCTTGTTAGGCCTTTGAGTATTTGATTTTTTCTGCAAGGGAAATAGTTTAGACTTCTTACGGAGAAATACTGCTCTGCCTCCAACTGATCCTGCAGTTCCTTCATCTGTCCATCCGAATCCTGACGCTCCCTAGAAACGCACACAGAAAAAATATCCAATATATGAATTTTTGTAAAACCATAAGAAAGGTTCTCAGCCGCCAAGCAGCTATTAAGATGTGTATTTGTGTGTACTATACAATGAGTTCGTATGCATGTGTGTTGCATACTTGCGCAGCTCCATGTTTTGTTTTTCCAGGCTGCGTTTGATTTCCAGCAGGTGGTTGATCTCCTGTTTGAGCTGTTTCTCTGATGTTCGGAGGGTGCTGAGCTGCTGGTTTTGAACTTTCAGGTCATTCTGAGTCAAAGTGCGTTTCTGAACTTCTTGCTCAATCTTCAGACTAAAATTCTTCACCTAGACAAAGAGAAAGATCAGGAGAATCTGTAGATCTGTGTACTTTATTCCTGTGATGGCAAGTAGCCATTACTCCACTTGTGTGTGTCACATGATCTTTCAGAAATCATTCTAATATGCTGATTTGTTGCTTAAGAAAAAAAAAATCTTTTTTTTTTAAACCATGATATATTTTTTCAGGATTCTTTGATAAATAGAAAGTTCAGAAGAACAGCATTTATTTGAAATCGAAATCTCTTGTAAAATTATAAACGTCTTTACTTTCACTTTTGATCAATCCTTGCTAAATAAAAGTATGAATTTCTTTGAAAAACAAATCTTAATCAATGCAAAATATAGACATTTATGGCCAATACATTTTCTTAATTAACCAGCTATTGACAGGTGTAGCAAAAAGACATGAATACACTGCAGTACCTCTTCCGTGAGTCTCTCTTTATGTCGCCGTAGTTCCTCTAGTTTCTGCAGTGACTGTTTATAATCACAGTCGAGCATGGAGTTCTTCTTCTCCAGTTCTAACACCCTGTTCTCCACACGCAGTTTAGAGGAACGTTCCTCCTGCAGCTTTTGTTCCAGCTCTAGATGAACACACAAAAACAGACATGTTAACCAGCAATAAAATCTTGTAATGTTTACTAAAACCAGCAATTCTTAATCCATTCTCCTATGCAACTCTGGTCTTGTCTCCCCTAATCTAAACCAACATGTTTTCCACTACAGCCTTTAAAATGCACTTCACGGTCATGCACTATTCTTAAAATGAAATAATAATTGGAGTTTAGTGGCTTTTAGTCCTTTTCTGTTAGTTTTGAGGTCTTCAATTTGTGTAAAGCCTGTTTTAATAAGAAAATATGCCAATACAGGAAAGAAAACTGCATTCAAAATTTGTTTCATAGGATCACTTAGCTCTCATACCCTTCACAGCCTCAGATTTTGCTCCTTCAATGGACTCGCTGATCTTGCTCTTGTCGGCAAGTCGAGCTTTTGTGGCCTTGTGTGCCGCCTCCTCCTGCTCCAAACCCTGCTGCAACACCTTCAGCTTATAGGTCATGTCAATCTGGTTATTGCTCTTCTCCTATTGGGCATACACACACAGATATTAGAAGAGGGGCTGAACATAAAATGCCATAATAAGAGAGAGTAAACACCAGTACATCAACTTCATAGCTTTCTAAGTAGTGAATGCTGGGAATGAAGTCCACAACCATGACCTATAATGAGTCACAACAAGGGAGGGAATGAGTATGAGAAAGTATTTGTTTACCTTCTCCAGGTCTGTTAGCTTCTCCTGAAGTTGCCTCTTCTCGGTCTCAGCTTTAGATAGGGCTTGTCTCACTTGTTTCACTTCCTCCTCCAAACCAGAGATTCGTGCTACGGATAAGAGGTGGAATGTAAATGCGTGTGAATTGATATGATAATTCCAAAAGAAGGGATCCACACTTACCCAGCAGATCAGAGATCGTCTCAGAGCCCTGGGTGTGCTCTCGTTTCTCTGAGTCCAGCGCTGCCTGCAGGCTGATGTTCTCTCTCTCCAGCGTGAGCTTGCTGTTCTCCAGCATGCAGCATTTGTCCTGCAGTTCTCTTGCATGAGCGTCCAGCTGCTGCAGCTGTTTGGAGCCCTCTGTCTGAGCTTTGCGCAGCCGTGTAGCCGCGTCGGATTCTGCCCGCAGTAACGCATTCGCCTCATCCAGCTGCCAGAGAGAGACACTGGTTTGTCATAGAGAAATGACAGTATGCTACTAAGATCATTCTGTTACTTTATAACACATGAGAAAGACAAATAGCAACAGGTTTCTCCAGGAGTACAGACCCATAATTCTGGGAACTTTACTTTTAAGAAACCGAATGTTGCTTTTAACAGACACTGTATTCATTTGATTTAAGACTACGCAACAAAATGTCACAAAAGCATAAAATATTCACAAATCTTTTGTGAATCAATTCTTGAATTAATTACTTGTCATTCAAACCATAAAAAAATACCAAACAAATAAATAAATATTTATGCATAAAACACACAATGGATATATTATATACACTACAGTTCAAAAGTGTGGGATCGGTAAGATTTTAAAAACGTTTTTGAAAGAAAACATTTATTTAATCAAAAATACAGTAAAAAAAAAAAATATATTGTGAAATATTATAACAATTTAAAAATTTTAAATAACTGTTTTCTATACAATATTTTAAAATGTAATTTATTCCTGTGATGGCGAAGCTGAATTTTCAGCATCATTACTTCAGTCTTCAGTATCACATGATACTTCAGAAATCATTCTAATATGCTGATTTGCTGCTCAAGAAATGTTCCTTATTATTATCAATATTGAAAACAGTTGTGCTGCTTAATACTTTTGTGGAAATCCATTCCTGAATAGATTTATCAATTTAATACATCTTTGTTCAATAACAGTATTTTGCAGTAACTTCTTAAAAAAACAAAAAACTTTTGAACAGTCATGTACAATATAATCATACGAGTCAAAATTGGCAAAGGGTTTATAATGGAACAACAGTTTTAAAAATAGATTTTTTTTCACAATTATTTAAAACAGGATCTGCATTTCCATGGGTTTAAATAAAATATTTTTTTTATGAGAGAATAAAAACAACTGCAAAACCACTCCTTTCCTTGTAAAAAACAAAGTCAACAAATTCGCGACACTGAATGAACATATTTGACAAGACAAACATTGTCTCTTGAGTAACATGTAATTTGTTCAAGCCATGAAATAAACTTCATTCAGTAAAATAATTACATGGAACTTCACAAAAAGCATTTAGAACGTCTACCGCACATTTTATAATTACCCAAAAATCAAACAGTTCTCCCCTCACGCACATTATCACGTCCGTCAAAAACTGGCTGTCGGTTGGAATATTAGAACTAACATAACACACTCGTGGGCATCAATCACTTCACTGAATACTTGCCGGCTAAGAAATAATTATTACCTTACGATCCATCTGTTTTCAAATCCACATCATTTGAATATCACGACATCGATGTCTGTCAAAAAAATAACGTGCACAATACATTGTAGTATTTACGAGAAGCAGATGTCCAGGGAGTACACGCATTTCCTGGAAAACCCACACTAACGGATGTTTTGAATGCGTTATCACGCTCCGAAAAGAAGGGTGAAAATGGCAGCCTGAGCGGCTTCAACATGCTGTCTGTCAGAGATGATAACGTACCCAATACACAACACATAATTGACTTTCATAATAAAGATTTGGGAAGTTTGATCATTATCTTCTCAGGTTAAAGCAATCATTTTTCCACGATTCGTTACATTTCTCATGACATTGCTGGTTGCGAAGAGATTTACACACACCTTAAATCACTTAAAAACACTAACAAATGAAGCCACTCTGATCATCTTCAAAAAATTTGATAATCAAGACCATATGCTCTTGAATTATGAACCTGAATGACAGAGATAGAAAGTTTTCTGGATGTGACAGGCTTTTCTCAACCCACAAACCTGTTTCTGCAAATGGATGTTCTTCTCATTGGAGATGTGCGAGTTCTGGTTTTTCTTCTTCATTTCATCCAGCTGATCCCTCAGACTGTTCACTTCATTCTCCAGGCAGCGTTTTGCGGTCGGCTTCACTCTCCGCTCTGCGGTGACCCTCTACGCTCTTGTGCTGCAGGAGAGCTTTCTCTCTCTCCAGCTGTCTCAGAGTCGTCTCCAACACTTTTCTGCCATTTATCTGTAAACGCAATGAGCAGAGCACAAATGAATTGTCAAACAGACTGAACCCTGGCAGTCGAACATCCATATCCATTTGGACCAGAGATCACTGTATATTCCTACACACAACTTTGCTGAAGTTCCACTCACCTCTTCATCGAGCTCTTTGGTGATCTTTTCTAGGCGGCTGCAGTTGCTTCTGAATTTTTGCTCCAGCTCATCTTTGGCCTGCATTTCAATATTGAGCTGCTCTTCTAGAGAATGAAGTTTCTTCTGGAGCTGAGTGGAAAATAAAGCGATCTTTATTTAATACGTAATCAGTCTCTTAAAGTAATAAAATTACCTAATAAGCTGTGTATTAAGCAGAGAGACTGTAAACACTTACTGCTAAATTGTCCTGTGGGTAAAAAAAAAAAATATTGAATAAAAAGATTAGTTACAACCAAAGTCGCAAGAGGCACTAATCAGTTTAATCCTGCCTCCAAAAAGCTTTAGGTTTTTTCCAAGTCTAATATGAAGTCTCTAACCAGAGTTTACTGTAATCCAGTCTCTAAAGATCATAAAGCAGTAAAATTAAAATAAGCTGACGAAGGTAGGAATGTATCTGTGCCGTACCTCTCTCTTAGATACTGGGAGATCATTTTTCATTGCTGAACTGTTAACACCATTCAACAACCTGCACAAAAACACAGCAGATTATCTGTGACAGTTATTATCAACTGGTTTTTTGCTTCAGAACATCAAGTGGAGATCCAACACCAAGGAATAGTTTAGTGTACAGAATTGACAAAAACAGAAGTCTCTTACTGGTCTTCTTTAAAGTAGGTGAACCCCACGAAGGGAAGCTGATTGCCAACGAAGGCTTTGGGTGTAGGAAAGGTCTCCACTTCTCCTTTATCCTCCTCGATCTCATCAAAATTACTGGTGTCTATGTCACTGCTCAGCTCTGGAACCACAGGGGCTGCAGCTGGGGAGAGAACGGGGAAAAAAAACGGTTCTGTGTGCGTTTTTTTTAACACAACTGAGGTAAATGGTGCAAATAGTAGAGATGAAGCTAACATTGCTCAAAAATTAATCCCCCTTACTGGCTTGTTTTGGTTTCAGTTTGGTAACACTAGAAATACGAATGTGAATTATAGTTATGGAACTTTTTCATTTTTATTACCTTTTCAATTTTAGTGTAGTGTGAAATGTGTATGACATGTATTTGAATTCTAAAATCTGTGGTAAAGTGGGGGAAGCAGGTGTTTTACTCACTCTCTCTAATGGTGCTGAAGGTCCACTGGTCGTTTCTAAAGAAAGGATTTTTTTTTTATTTCTTCTACGCCATTTCGGCCCAGGCGAATCTCCCTACCAAATGCAAACATCCACAAACACAAAAAAAGACAGAACCCTGCCAGTTGAACATCCATATCCATATAGACCAGAGAACAACAAGTATGTCGATCTGTGCATGTAAAAGGTCACCTGTCCAGTTAGGAAGGCACAGATGATGTTTTTGGCTTCTTGAGAGATCTCCACGTCATCAGGGAACTTAAGAGAGTTCTTATGGTCCATAATCTTACTATAGGTCCCCACCAAAGAATCAGCATAGAACGGTGTATCACCTACACACACATTTATCTCATTTAATAAACCAATACAACAGATGTATCATTTAGACAAACACACACACATTCCTGACTCACCAACCAACATCTCATAGATAAATACTCCCACCGACCACCAGTCACACTCGCGTCCGTAGTATCCGTCCCCTCCCTGAGACTTGAGAACCTCCGGCGAGATGTAATCAGGGGTTCCAACCGCAGTGTCACAATGAACCATCCCCGTCTACAATTAATCAACCAATCTATGGGTTAAAGGAAGCCATCTATGTCTATCTATATCTATAAACTCTACATAAAGTGTTTACATTGAACCAGAGTGCATAAAAAAAATTCAAATTCATATTTTTTTTCCTGAGTGTGTAGTTCTGCTTCTGTACTGTAGATGGCACTGTAATATCACACAAACAGTACGTCCAGCCTTGGCACTCATGGGCAGGGGCAGAATTCAACCAGGAATATTTTTTTTTTATAATGGGGGTGGGACTGGCAATAAAAGTGACAGAAATGGCTCAAATATGTAAAAAGTGGGAAAAACAAAATGTCCTTGTAGTGAATTTCATATACTGGTATGTTATATAACATCTGATGTATTTCATAACATTCTATTCTAGGCCTATCTAGTTTGAGTTCAGTGCCCCTGCAGACACAGTAGCTATGAAGTATCTACCATTCCAGAGGTCATTGTTATTGAATGAATAGCTGATGTGTAATGTAGTAACATGTAATGCGGTTCATATGGAAAAGACAAACAAACAAAAAAACAGCTAAAGGCAATGTTTGTATTTGATGTGAATGTACCTTTGGTAGTTTAGGAAAGTAGTTCTGGGCACAGCAAACTTCCAAGGGGGCCACAAGATGACTTAAGTCAATAAATTATTAAGCAAGTTAAAATAATCTAACTCTAAATTAAAATGCTAAAAAAATATTGGTTACACTATTTTGATAGTCTACTTTAGACATTCTACTAACTATAAGTAACTTTGCAACTACATGTCAACTAACTCTCAGAGTATTAGTAGACGGTTAGGTTTGGGTTAGTAGAATACATTGACATCTTAGTTGCAATGTTACTTATAGTCAGTAGAGTGTCTGTTGGGGACCATCAAAATAAAATTCAAGCATATATTAAAGGGCACCTATTATGGAATTTTGGAATGTACCTTTCATGTAGTGTGTAACAGATCTAAGTGAACAAAAACATCCTGCAAAGTTTGAAATATGAAAGTGCACCGTATATAAAGTTATTGTCTTTCAAAAGTAAGAGTCGACTCGGAGTCATTTTTATGAATCGTTAGAAGACCGAAGCTTTTTCTCTGACTAGATGACGTCAACTTGTCAAGTTATTTGAATAGGATACGCCCCCTTATTGCGCTCCAAGGCCAGGGGAAAATATCATGGTGACGAGACGCTGTGTTCTGAAGTGCGACTCAAAAGCCAACTTTTTACATCTGCCCAAGGAGGAGCATTTGAAGACTAAGTGGCTACAATTCATATATACAACTATACCACAGAAGTATAGTCCGAGCCTTGTGTTTTGTTCGCGCCATTTTGAAGACGATTGCTTTTTAAATGCAATCAAACTTAGATTCGTGAGCCGGCTGATATTGAAGGAAGGTTCATTTCTAAGTGTTTTTGCATCAGCTTCCTCCTCCGTATCACAACCTGTAAGTGTTATTAATAATTGTTGCATTTATGTTTTATGTAGCATGCTTAATAATTATTTTGTTTGTTGTGTAAGCACCGTTTAGCTTCTAGGTCTTCAATGACAATTGTATATTGAGATATGTGAAGTGTTTGTCGTTGTTTTCGGAGTTGTCTTAAAGAATAGAGTAATACCTCGTAGTAACGTAACTGCATTTTTTTTTGTAAAAACGTTATGTTTATGCATCGGGATAATGCAAACAAATACTGATTGTGCTTTTACAATATGAACTCTGGGCTATGCTCGCTAACATAACATTACATGCTTTATCTTATTTTTAGTTTTTTACTACAAACTACAAAGCAGTGGACTATAATCATTATTATAACATGATTTAATTGATAAAAGCATCATTGCACTCCGTGTTAAACAATAAGTATTATCTCTGTAAACACTGCTGGGTCATCTGACCAATCAGCAGATTAGCGTCGCGCAAAGGAGGGGTTTGGAAAAACGAGTCGTTGAACGAATCATTTGGGAGTCGGTGAGCAAATCAGGTAAAAATAAATGCATATTATACGACAACAAAAGTGTTTTTTGACATTGCATGCACGTAAAACTGTTGTTGGGGACTCCCTAAACAACATTAGGAACATTTTAAATGTCATAATAGGTGCCCTTTAAAGGATTTGTTTACCCCAAAAAAAAAAAAATTCTGTCATTAATTACTCACCCTCATGTCGTTCCTAACCCGTAAGACTTTCGTTCCTCTTCAGAACACAAATTAAGATATTTTTGATGAAATCTGAGAGCTTTCTGTCCCTCCATTGACAGCTACATGAATGACACTTTGAGCTTAAAAAAGTTAATAAAATAAATAGGTCGTAAAACTAATCCATATGAATTGAGCTGTATAGTATGGTTTAGTGAAGAGACTCTGAGGCTTTATATGAAGAACAGATTAAATTTAGGCTTTTATATTCACATATAAACATTCATCAACTCACACATGAGTTTGTGGAAAGCGGAAGCTCAAGCATGTTAGCTTGACGTGCAAGAACCAATGAGTTTCATTCTTGTTACGAGCTTCCACAAGAGGTTTGTTCTCGCACGTCAAGCAGGTTTGGTTGAGCATCTGTTAAATCTGTTCATTTAAAGCGAGTCTTCAGAAAATGTACTAATTCGCTCAATTCATTTGCATTAAATTTACGATCGCTTTATGAACTTTTTGAAACATCAATGTCAAAGTAATTAATGACAGAATTTTCATTTTTGGGGTGAACGATTCCCTTTAATCTTTAATCAACATAAACTGAGCATTTTTAAAGTAAAACAGCTTTTTAGCCCCAGCATGACCCTAAACCTCTGAAACCACCTGAGGTCTTCCTCTTTCAGAGATAAAGGAATGAGAGGAAGGCTCAGTTTTTCTTTGGTCCCTTGAGTTTGGACAAGAACTGGCATGTGCTCAAGGTATTTATCATGCAATTACATCCAGGAGTGAGCTAGAAATCCCTGCGCTCAGGGTGAAATGCTTGGCCAGAAGCTGACCAGAGAGACCCTGCAGTTTTGACAAGAGTTCAGAAATTTTGATATTGCAATAACTGGTTGACCCCTCACCCCATCCATTTTCATGCAGGTCCCAAAGTCGGCAAGTTTGAGGTGTCCGTATCGGTCCAGCAGCATGTTGTCTGGTTTGACGTCTCGGTGAATAAAGCCCATGGAATGAATAGCGTCCAAAGCCAACACAACCTCGGCAGTGTAGAACTTTGCCCACTTCTCTGGAACGTCGTATGTGCTGGTGAGATTGACTAGATCTCCTCCTGGCATGTATTCCATTACCATGTAGAGAGAACGGTCATCCTGGAAAGCACAGCACAGCTGAGGAGAAGATGAGAAAGAATCGAGAAAAGAGAGGGAGGGGAAAAAAGAAAATATATGTTTATTTATCTCTGTAGTCTGACATTGTGTATGTGCTCAAGCTAGAGATGCACTGGCATAATATTTCTGGTCCAATAAAGATAGCACATAATTTACCTTTTAACATTTTAACTTGAGCAGCTAGCCAATTAAAAAACAACACTCGAGTGAAACTAAACAGTTGTTAATTAAAAGCTTAAAATCTGAATGACTGACTGACTCTTTAAATAATGCTTTTAAATTTGCTGAAAAACAAAGCATCCCGTTTCATTATTTAAATATGATCATAATAAATCAGTAACAAAAAAATACATTTTTAAATGTTTTTGAAAGAAACATGTTCACCATGGCTGCATTTATTTGATTAAGAATACTGTGAAAAGGGTCATGTTGAGGATATTACTACAATTTAAATAACTAGTTTCTATTTTAAAATTGATAGCAAAAGCTGAATTCTCTTTATATTACATGCTTTCTTTCTGAAATATTTATAATATGCTGATTTGGTGCTCAATACACATTTATTATTATTATCAATGTTTAAAACAGTTGTGCTGTTTAATATGTTTGTGGAGACCGTAATGTATTTTCTAAGCTTCTTTGTGACGATGCAAAATACTTTACTGTCACTTTTAAACAATTTAATGTGTCCTTGCTGAATTAAAGTATAAAATAAAAAAAATCTTACAGACTCCAAACTTTTGAATGGTAGTGTACACACATATTGGATAGTCATGTGATATTAATGTTTGGAAAGAGCACATTCGTTGTACGCATATCAAACCAAAGAGAGCCTTCGTGTGTGCCTTAAAGCCTGCGTACACACACAGGACAAGTTTGTGAGAAAGAAAACAAAATCATTGATGTCAGCACATCATACCTGTACGACCCATGGGCTGTCGGCAAATGCCATGATGTCACGTTCCTCCAGAAGAAGGCAGAATCTGAGCGTTTGATCATTTCAAACTTACTGAGCACCTTCATTGCGTACACCTTCTGAGAGGCCTTATGCCTAACCTACACAAACACATCATAACAAAAAAAAACACATCACATACCTTCTGTGAGACTAATTCATTACTAACACACTCATGAACCAACATTTGACATTTCTGTCAGATCTTGTGCATCGCTCCCAAAACGATAAAAAAATACCACCATTGAAACACTGTGAGAGGCTGTTTTGCCTTCGACACGGACAGCCACATTTTAAAGCACCCTCTGTTGTTATGCTTTAGGTTCAGTGCACACACACAGCCCCCGTCAGACAACTGACAGAGGAGAATACTGGGTAATCATGATTCATGTTGTTTGTGTCTGCAGGCTTGTTCAGACTCATCCCACTGCCTCTCTCCCCTGACTTTCACAAACACACACCCAGAGTGACGACAAAATACAAAACTACACATGGTCTCTCCGTTGTTTATACATCTGACATGTAAATATACAATTACATGGGGTCATTTAACAGGAAGCACACAGAACTGCTTGCAGCATTTGGTATAACTGTCCACACACTTAACACATACAGACAGACAATTACACACTACATTTATTTAAAGTGTGGCAGCTAATAGATTAAACAATTGTTATTTAACTATTTAAATAATATTTAACAAATACTTAAAATGTATATTGTGCTTTCAAAATGTGACGGATAGAGGAGCATATAATGGAGCATATAAAGACGGATATAATGTTCTATGCCACAGATTGATTTAAACAGTATAACTTATGTGTGCTTTTATACAATCGCTGAGTTTTGATAATTTAATTATATCATACAAAGACTCTCTAATGTCCTTTATAGGAGGACAATGTCTATGTTAACATCCTAAACCATAAAATGACTGTAAAAGCCACAATTTAAACAACTTTATAGTTCAAGAACAAGTTTGGACAAAAACAAAAAGTTTTATAAAATGATAAAACAGTCCTTTAAACAATGCTATGCATGTATGATATATAAAGCGCAACAGAGATATGCATTTACTTTGAACATTTAATTAGACTTTTGAAGTTTAGTAATCAATCAAATTAAGCCATATCGTGATATCGTTTTTTCATCACCACATTTAAGACCTCTTGAAATGATAAGATAATTTAAGATATTTCAGACTTTTTATGCCCTTAAATTTGTTCAAACTGAATTTAAGTTATTTTAAAAGGACCCGCGGGGTCCATTGTGTAACAAGCCAATTAAAATGATACACATTTATAATTCTCAATATGGAAAGAGGAAATAAAACATAGTTTGTTAAGAGCATGACTCAAACATGCCATTAATGGGCTTATTCACCTCCTTATATTTTTTGTTATTTTTATCCATTCCGCATTTCCCACATATGTGTTTTAGCAAGGCGGTCTGTGTTGCAAGTTGGTGAATGAAGATACTTGCCAGGTTACATGTCACTACTGCTTTATTAATTTATTCAGTGTAAAACCCGGACACCGGAAGCACAAGTAGTTCCGTTAAAATTCCCATCTAGGTCTGATCTATAAATAATTAGCCTTAGCACTAATTTATTCATAAACTAGCTAAAGGATTATGACATCAGACAGAAGAGAAAGATACCGTTGGAATGTCAAATTAGGTCAATTAATTAACTGTTAAATTTAACAACATTTAACATATTTATTCTTGTGAGCTCTCTTAAAGAGAACCGGAAGTTGTGACCAACTTCAGTGTTGTGACGTACTTTCCAAGTGAAACGGAAAATTGAAGGAGAAAAATGCCGTGTTTTTCCTAGCTAAAAGCTGATTGGATCTAGAAAAGTGGGCGTTCCATTCAGCTCGCTGTCAAAGCTCGCAGCAGACTGACCATCGGAGGGGATGTTCAAACTGACATCATCAGAGAAGGAAGGCCATTCCAGAGGAGAATGGAGATGTTCAGATTTTGATCAAAGATTACAAAGACAAAAAAAATTTGTTTGTTTTTTGTGAATCAACTTGCACGGATGAATTGTTAACCACAAGACTAGTAATGTGCGCTAACAAAGTAAATAGGGTCAATTTTGATTCAATATCAAAACATACTTTTGAATGCACATACATATTATCCTGAAATTATCTCACACAAACACTCACCAACTGGACTTCTCCAAATGCTCCTCTACCGATCACCTTCACTCGGTCAAAATCCTCTGGCTTCATCTGCAGCTCCCTTGTTTGGCCCATGACCTTCTCATCTGTACACAGAACACATCAAAATCACATTTCCTTAGTCATGTCATGATTGAAGAACTAGAATTTGTTTTCTGGTGATCTGTCAGGTCTGTAAATGGTGATAGTTACTACTTTACTTAAGTACCTGAAGTGTTATCAAATATTTATGAGTAAATTCTGTGTACATCTCATTTGCTATCATTAAATGATACTAAATTATATTATTTTTTATATTATCTTATAGACAAACACATTTGAATTATAACCGGCTTATGGCCATACTGGTTTCTAGATATAGCCATTGGCAACTGAAAAACCCATAATGTTCTACCACTACTAAACAATGCCCAACAAAAAACCCCCACACATTTTCAGTATTGTAAAGCTTAGTAGTTATTCATTAAAATATTGAGGACATCAACATCAGGAATGACAATTATCAAAGGCCAGTGGAGAGGGTACACAGTCTGGATGAGAGGACACTCTCTCTGAGTCACACTCTCTCATCCAAACCACACATTATACATACAGCCCTATGGTCTCCATGACAACAAGCAAAGTCAGGAACAAAATTGGGACAGAATGTGATAATTAGTGAAAAGTTTAACAGCGCATAAATACAGCAAACAGACACATATGCGTTCACACAGGCACTGAATTTAAACAAATATCAAAGATCACTTATGACAACAAACTGAATATTAAAGTCATTGAATCATTCATTCAAACCAATTTTTAAAAAATAATTAATTCAAATTAAACAGTTTAAATGGACTGCAGCGATTAACATTTTGTCAGAACCTAAATGACACGTTTTGTTGTCTGTTCAGAATCCTGCAGCTCTAGTATGTGTTGACAGTCCATTATTTATGTGATGAGCTTCAGTGTTTTAAAGTGAGGGACCCAAATTAGGAAGAGCCACTCAAAA
>JARPMJ010005112.1:0-66755 GCA_033366665.1 Phoxinus dragarum
TAATACTGAAATCAAATGACATTGTGCTGTTAAAATGACTGCTTTTGTGTTATGTTTGTGCATTTTTGTAGGATCTGAAATGTCAGCAGACGTGAGCACTGAGGATGAGGAGCACAGAGCTGAACCCTGGAGATCGTGCCATGGACGAGACCCTCCATCACTCCACGGCCCTTATTGCCTCAGATCGTGAAGCACAACACATCACGTAACAACCTCCGGCACGGCTCACCTCTGGCGGTCCGCTGGTTCATCAGAATAAAGCCGCAGAATGGGAACCGCTGTGTTGAGATGGCAGTAGATGTGGTTCAGCGCCTGTAGTCTACATGATTGTAGTTTGAATAAAGCTTTGTTTCATGTGTTGACTTGTATATGCATTTGTTTATTGTGTGGTGACTTTCATTCATTCATTTACTCATTTATTAATATTTTATCATTGTTGTCAGTAAATCAAATATAATTATTTAATTAATTAATGCATTGAAAATGTAGTCATGAGGTGTATATATATATATATATATATATATATATATATTATGTTTGCATTCATAATATGAGATTGTATACACAGGAAAAAGGTTGAATATCTTAATATATATTTTTCTTAAATAAGTAATTATAATACATTTAAAAAATGCATTTTTTGATATTTATAGGCCTGAGGGATGAAACGACAGAAAAAGAGAAAACAGCAGTAAGCCACTTTGCTTGTGGATGAAAATGTTTGGAAATAAAATTAAACAACATATTAGATAGAAATGAACAACATATTCAAAAGATGACAATTTGGGGATTTCGTTATAAAAATAAATAATATCGTTAAGAATAAAACGGGTGGGTCACATAAGTAGGGTTAAATATAAGAAATTAAATCAACCCTAAATGTGTTCACAAAATAAATGGGTGGCAGTTTCTTTAAAAATACCATAAAATGAGCAAGTTTAATCAATATCAAGATATTTACAGATAGATGAATTAAACGTGTCGTTCAAATCTTTAAGTTGTTGCACTTGTGATAACGCGGCGTAGGTCACATGATAACGTCAACATGGCAGATGTCCGGTTCGCATTCATACTTAACGAGATTTGGCTATAAAGTACCTACTCTTTTAGCGCTCGTTAAGTAAGTACTTATTGAAATTAAGTACCTACTCATTGAGTATGCGGTTTCGAACGCAGCCCTACTTTCTGTCAGATCTGAATTTTTGAACTTGAATTTTTGACATTGAATTTTAGAAAACTGAATTTGAAGTTCTGAATTTCTTCATCTTGAAAACTTGAATCTGAATTTTTTTAAACTGAATATTACTGTTTGAAAATACATGTCTATAAAATTCAGCCATAAAAACATTTCAATTTGTTAAATTTCAAATGTTCAATATTCGTTTAAAAAAAATTCAAATCAGAACTATTTAAACTACCACCTAAAATTCAATTTGTTAGATTACACTTGCAAATAATTCAGATTTACACAATTCAAATCAAATCATTTTGTCATAATATTAGCTCCATAGTTGGTGATGTAGTGGGTCATGAATGTGTGTTGGCGGCGTCTAAAATGAACAACTCAATTGTACTGTTCTTGAGTACAGTAGAGAAAGCGAATGAAGTCGTTGGAAAGGGAATAAACATACGTGGTTTATTTACCCCAGTCCTACCTCTTTCCACCCCCGCAAAAAAAGTCACCATTTCAAATGTACCCCCCTTTATTAAGGATGAGATGTTGGTGAAAGAATTGTCACGCTTTGGCAAAATGATTGCTCCCATAAAAAAGATCGCTATAGGATGTATAAATCGGGGTTAGTGAAACATGTAGTCTCGTTCAGGCGTTTCACGTATATGATTCTGAACGGAAATAGAACTGATCTTGACGTAAATTTTAAATTTAAAGTGGATGATTTTGATTACACTGTCTTTGTAACTACAGACACGATGAGGTGTTTTGGTTGTGGAAAGTCTGGTCATTTGATCCGCGGGTGCCCGGAAAACAGCGCTCATCACGGCGCGCAGAATGATGGTGTGAAAGATAACGTTAACGCTGAGCAAAGTGAAGACGGAGAAGTCGCCAGTACTTCCAATGCGCCGAATTCCAGTGTGCCAAAAATAGTGTCTGTAGAGAAAAATCTTGAATCTGATCTAACTAGACAAAGCGTTGAATTTGATGAAAGAAAGGCAAAAAAATCCGAAATTGTAACCTGTGTGAGTGTTGAAAGAAACAGTATTGATGGTGGACAAACTGGTAACACACAAACGAGGTTAGTTCAGTCTTCTGGTACTGAGCTACAAGTGGAGAGTGTAATTCAAAGTGAGGACACATTATTGGATATGGATCAGGTGGTTTTTAAAGGCACCTCTGAAGAGGAAAAATAAAGACACAACCATGGTTTTGAAACAGGCTAGAAAGAACCAAGAAGAGAATAAAGTGGACAATGAAACCAGTGAGAGCGAGTGCTCTGATTCCAGTGCCTCCGTTTCTTCTCAATCCAGTTGGTCATGTTTTGATTATGGAGTGGATGAGATAAAAAAAATCTTGAAAGTGACCAAAAATATGAGAGGAGTGCAAATTGATGAATATTTTCCAGATCTCGGAAGACTTTTGGAAAATATTAAGTGTTTAATGAGCGAAGGAAGATTTACAGATAAAGAAGTTTATCGCTTAAAAAAAATCGTCACAAAAATTCAACTCCAATTGAATAATGATGTTGAAATGTTTAGTTTTTATGTCCTTATTGGATGTTTTGCTCTCTGTGCTGTAGTTTCTTTTTCATTTTTTTTTATGAGTGAAATTCGCATTGCTTCTTTGAATGTGAATGGGGCTAGAGACTGCAGAAAGAGAGCTCAGATATATGAAGTATCCATCCATCCATCCATCTTCTTCCGCTTATCCGGGGCCGGGTCGCGGGGGCAGCAGTCTAAGCAGAGATGCCCAGACTTCCCTCTCCCTAGCCACTTCCTCCAGCTCTTCCGGGGGTACTCCGAGGCGTTCCCAGGCCAGCCGGGAGACATAGTCTCTCCAGCGTGTCCTAGGTCTTCCCCGGGGTCTCCTCCCGGTGGGGACGCGCCCGGAACACCTTCCCGGGAAGGCGTCCAGGAGGCATCCGGAACAGATGCCCGAGCCACCTCAGCTGATATGAAGTAGTGAAACAGAATAAAATTGATGTCCTGTTTTTACATGAGACACATAGTGATGTGAAAATTTGCTGTTGAATGGGCTTAAGGAATGGGGCGGTCTTCTTTTTCTGAGTCACAATACTTCACTCAGTGGAGGAGTTGCAGTTTTGTTTAATAAAAATTTTGCCTCCCTCATCTTTTTCAGTAGAGGAGATTGTAAAAGGTAGACTCTTAAAGATAAAAGCTCAATTTGAAGATCATGTTTTTGTTTTTATTTGTGTATATGCACCAACCTCACAGATAGAAAGAATGTTGTTTTTAGATAAATTAAATACAGTAATAGAAAAATGTGATAATGGATCATTTTTGGTTGTGGGAGGAGATTTTAATTGTGTTGAAAAAAATATAGATAGGAATCATGTAGAACCACATATGGCTTCACGCCGAAAACTGATACAAATGATAGAAAGGAATGAGCTTGGTGATGTATGGAGAAATTTTAATCATGAAAGTTAAACAATACACATGGGCGCATGCTCGTGAAAATGTGTTGTCAATGGCACGTTTAGATAGATTTTATGTTTTCAAACATCATCTTAGTTTCTTTGTAGATGGCTCAATTCTTCCAGTAGGTTTCTCTGATCATAGTTTGGTTGTGTGTAGAATGATTGTCAGTTCAGTTAAGTTAAGCAGTTCTTATTGGCATTTTAATGTGACATTGTTGTCAGATTTAAAGTTTAAAGATGTTTTTTAGGTTTTACTGGGAGTCTTTTAGAGAACAAAAAGATCATTTTTCCTCTTTACAGGAATGGTGGGACATTGGGAAAGTAAAATATTAGGCAACTATGTCAACAATATACTCTAAATGTCACAAAATGTTTAACTCAGTCTATAAAGAAGTTAGAAGAGGACATTTTAGAAATTCAAGTTTTAATTCAAGAAACAGGAAATCAAGACCATTTAGATTCTCTTTTTACGAAAAAATCGTCCTTGTCTGAATTCCTATAAAAGAAAGGCACAGGGGGCATTGGTCAGATCACGGTTCCAGGATGTAGAACAGATGGATGTTCCATCAAAGTTTTTTTTTCGGATTAGAAAAAAAAGAATGGTCAAAGACGGTATATTCAGAGTTTAAGGTCTGAAGCTGGGGGTTTTGTTATTAGACCCAGTCGAAATGAGAAAAAGAGCAGTAACATTTTATAAAAGTCTTTATAGTTCTGATCATAGGATAGATCAAGATATTGATGGTTTCTTCTTTGAAGATCTGCCAAAAATATCGGAAAGTGCCAATGCAAAACTTAGTGAAGATATAACATTAATTGAACTGTATGAAGCTCTCCAGAGTACGCAAAACGGGAAAGTTCCAGGGATAGATGGGATTTCCTTTGAATTCTATAAGGCATATTGGGGCATTATAGGACAAGGATTTGCTTACAGTTCTTAGTGATAGTTTAGTCAGTGGTCTTTTACCACTTAGTAGTCGGAGAGCGGTTCTTACACTCCTCCCAAAGAAGGGAGATTTGAGTGAAATAAAAAATTGGAGACCAGTGTCTTAACTGTGCTCTGACTACAAAATTTCTGTCCAAAGTATTGGCGATTAGATTAGGTAAAGTTTTAGATGAAATAATCAGTACTGACCAATCCTACTGTGTGCCTAGAAGATCTATATTTGATAATATTTTTTTAATTCGAGATTTGATGGATTTTTTCGAAGATTGGTGGTGTTAATTTTGGCTTGATTTCCATTGATCAAGAAAAGGCATTTGACCGCGTAGAGCATGATTATTTATGGAAGACTCTAGATGCCTTTGGTTTTAATTCAGTTTTTAAAGGTTATATTAAAGTATTATATAATGACATTGAGAGTATGTTGAAATTTAATGGTGGCTTGTGTTTTCCTTTTAAAGTTCAGCGTGGAGTGAGCAAGGTTGTTCATTATCAGGTATGCTCTATACATTGGCAATAGAACCACTTTTACAAAGATTGAGAAGGGTCTTACATGGCCTCACATTGATGAACTGCGAAAGTACTTTTGTTTTATCAGCTTATGCTGATGATGTTGTTGTAATTGTAAAAGAGCAAAATGATGTGAACATTTTAATGACAACCTTGGATGATTTTGAAATGATATCAGCTGCAAAAGTGAATTGGTCAAAAAGTGAAGCTGTTTTTAGTGGGAGAGTGGTCAACAGTGCCCCCCAGACTCCCTGGTGGTCTGACATGGAAAAAAGATGGGTTAAAGTATTTGGGAGGTTGATTTGGGGGATGAGTCTTTTCAATTAAAAAATTGGGAAGGGATGATTGAGAAAATAAAGGGCCGCTTGGATAAATGGAAGTGGATCAAGAAAATATTGTCCTATAGGGGTCGAACCCTTATTATCAATAACCTTGTTGCTTCGTCTCTTTGGCATCGACTGACTTGTGTTGACCCACCACTACTTTTTCTTGCTAAGATACAATCGATGATGATAGACCTTCTTCTGGGATAAGATGCACTGGGTGATCCATAACATCCTGTACTTACCAAAGGAAGAAGGTGGACAAGGACTTGTGCATCTACAAAGTAGGACAGCAACTTTTCGTGCACAATTTATACAACGTTTCCTGACAGGCCCAGAGTCTGTAAGTTGGAGACCAGTGGCAAGTGCTATTTTAAGAGCTGCTGCAGGTTTAACTCTGGACAAATCCTTATTTTTATTGGATCCCAAAACTTTAAATGTGGAGAAATTTCCAGTTTTTTTATCGGAATCGTTTTAAAGTATGGAGGCTTTTTAAACTCCAAAGGATAAGCAATCCCACATCGTTGCATCGGCTGCTGGAAGAGCCATTGCTTTATGGTGCAAGACTGGACATTACGAATGCATCAGTATCACTGACAGAAGCCTTTATAAGGCTAAAGTGGTGACTCTTCGTCAACTAATGAGGCTGGCAGGACCAGATCTTATTGAAGTGGATGCGGTGGCAACACAATTGGGGTTTAGATCCACTCGAGTGGTTGAAAAACTTTTACGAAAGATACAGACTATCCTTACAGTGGAAGAGACTGATTTTACTCAGGAAACATTGTGAGGGGGAAATTACTCCCAATGATAAAGATCGGTTTCCAAGGTTGATGGTTTCACCTAATTTAGAGGAGGATGGTGGAATCTTTCTGGAATCAGAAAAAGTAGTGGACATGGACTTTGAAGAAGTGAATGGCAAGAGATTGTACAAGTCATGTGTGAAATGTTTTAATAAAAAAGCTTTACATGGAAAAACTGATACACCTTGGAGAAGTGTGTTAGGTTTGGATGGAGGCTTTAAGCCAAATTGGAGAACTTTTTACAAGCCACCATTAAACAAGAAAATTGGAGATTTACAGTGGAGGATATTACATTGTATAATTGCTGTAAATGCCTTTATATCTGTGTTGAATCCTGATGTAAGCCATGAATGCCCATTTTGCTCACAAAGGGAGACTGTTTTTTCATGTTTTTATGAGTTGTCATAGACTTAAACCTTTATTTGAGGTTTTACAAAATTTGTTCAATTCTTTTGATGAAGATTTTTCAATGCAAGGTTTTTATCTTTGGTGTTAATATATACAAAGAGACGACAGAGAGAGTGTCAGTTGTTAAATTTTGTTTTGGGCAAAAGTAAAATGGCAATATACATGAGTCGTAAAGACAAAATTGAACAGAATCAGGAATTTAATCTGGTGTCTATGTTTGTTGCTAATGGTGAAGTCAAGAACTTTATTTTACTCAATTTATGTAATTTATTTTAAATAGTTTGTTTTAAATGTTAAAACACTTAAGTTGTAATAAAGGTGTTTTCAAATTAAATTCTCTCTCTCTCTCTCTCTCTCTCTCTCCTCTGTGCGCATGCGTGAGCGTCTGAGCTGAACGGGTGTGGAGTGTGAGAGCGTTGGCCTGCGGGCTGTGTGAGTTTTCTATCTTTTTCTTCTTTCTTTGGCAAAGTTTTGTTTTGGGGTATTTGTGGAGGTTTTGCTGGAGTTAGGGAGAGTTTCTGCGTGTGCTGTCGGAGATGGCAGCAGCGGAGACTGAGAGCGTACAGCTTGATAAACTAACGCGGCGGAATGGCATTAAGGTCATCTCCGCGGAGCGCTGCTCTATAGAGGACTGCAGTTTAGCAGTTTGCTCAAGTTGTGGGATATAGGAGTATCTTGTCGGCATCTAGGATGAACAGTGCTTTTGTTTTGTTGATAGTCGCTAGTGGAATTGTGTTGAATGATTCGTACACGCCGGTAATGCCTTTGATTCAACCGGCGAAAAAGATCTTGTTGTCGAATGTTCCACCTTTCATAAAGGATGAAGTGATCCAAAGAGAACTGGCCAGGCACGGAAAAGTTGTTTTGCAGTTTAAAAAAATCAACTTAAAATTGCAAATCGGCGCAGTTGAAGCATGTTGTTTCATTTCGGCGGCAGGTGTATATGATTCTGAACAATGAGAGTGCGGAGTTGAATCTCGCAATAAAGTTCAAAATCGATGATTTTGATTATGTGATTTACGTTACATCAGAGACAATGAAGTGTTTTAAATGTGGGAAAGGAGGTCATCTTGCTTGTGAGTGTCCTGAGATGTGGAACAAGATGCAGTACGGAATAATATTGAAGGTGAGGGACAGAAAGATAATGTGGAGAATGGAAATCAGGAAAAAGGAGGGGAAGTGTTTGAGAATGGTGAACAAACTAATCAAAAAGAAACTGTAAATAGGAGTAATGTGGAAGAAGTAGGAGAAGGTGAAATTGAAAAAGCAAATGATACTGCTGGCCCTTATGTGAATGTAGAAGTCTCAGGAGACATTGATATGGTGGAGGATGACAATCTGTTCAAAACACCGATCTTAAAGAGAAAAACAAAGGGAAAAAGTAGAGGAAAAAAAGCTAGGAAAGAGACGGTTCAAGAAGACCAGCACAAAGGAAATGATGGTTCAAGAAAAAATGTCTGACGGTGAACACAGTAAACTCAGATGGTTCTACAGAGAGTGAGAGTGAATCAGTAAGTTCAGTTGACTCAGCCTCTCAAAAAAGAGCTGGGAGGAGTGCTTACACCTTGAGAAAATTAAATATTTTTTGCAGAACACAAAAGGCATGAAGGGAGTTCAAGTACAGGATTTTTTCCTGATATTGAAATGTTCATAGAGGCTGCAAGAATGTCAATGAAGGAAATTGGTTTAGGGGGTCTCACAGAACAGGAAGTATTTAGGTTAAAGAAATTAGTTCAAAAGGTGAGCATCCAATAGATTAAATGATGAAAAGGAAGTGTCCCTAATTTTTCTTTTTTCTTTGTCAATTTCTTGTTTTTGTTTTGCACAGTTTCTTTTTTTTCTCATTTATTTATGAGTAATTTAAGACTGGGCAGCCTGAACATGAATGGTGCAAGGGATTATAGGAAAAGAGCAATACTTTATGAGTTGATAAGACAAAAAAAGATTGATGTTATGTTTCTTCAAGAAACACATAGTGATATAAAAAATGAAAGTGAATGGATGATGGAATGGGAAGGAAAGGTGAAAGTGAGCCATAAGACTACCACTAGTGGAGGTGTAGCAATTTTACTAAGAAATAATATAAATCCAGTCTCATGTGAAGTCGGGGACAGTTGCTGAAATTACGTCTGGAGTTTGAACATTTTTCTGTCGTATTTATAAATGTGTATGCCCCAGTATTGGGAAGTGAAAGAGTGTTGTTTTTAAACAAAGTTAGAGATATTGTAAAGAGTTGTAAATCTGAAGAGTTTTTATTTTTAGGGGGGGATTTTAACTGTACAGAAGAAGATAAAATTGATAGAAATCACAAAGAGCCACATATGCCTTCGCAGTGTGTTTTAAAACAAATTCTGAAAGAATGTGAATTGGTATGACATTTGGAGGGTTCTAAATAAAACACAGAGACAGTACACATGGGCACAAGTAAGGGAGCATTATGTGACAATGGCTAGACTAGACAGGTGGTATTGTTTTAAACATCATTTTAATATTATTAAACAATGTACAATTTCTCCTGTGGGCTTCTCGGATCATGGTTTAGTCAGTTGCAATGTTTTTTATCACTAATGTAAAGCCAAGAAGTGCTTATTGGCATTTTAATACGGTTTTATTGCAAGATCAATTTTTTTGTGAGGTGTTTGCCTTTTTTGGCAACAGTTTAAGAATAAGAAGTCATCCTTTGAATCTTTGGAAACAATGGTGGGACATTGCAAAAATAGAGATACAGCAACTGTGCCGTATGTACACTTTCAATGCTTCGAGAGACTTTTTCCCGATCCCTGAAAGATCTAGAGGAAAGAGATAATTGAAATGCAAAATTTAATGGAATCTGCTAGAGACAGAGAATGTGTCAAAATTTTAAAGGATAAAAAGAAAATTTTAGATGATTTGTTGGGGGTTAAAGCACAGGGTGCTCTGGTACGCTCGCGTTTTCAGAGTATAGCACTGATGGATGGCCCAACCAGTTTCTTTTTTTGGGCTTGAAAAGAAAAATGGCCAAAATAGAATCATGCATTCCTTGTTATCTGAATCAGGCGCAGAATTATAGAGGCTAAGGAAATAAGAAAAAGAGCGGTAGGTTTTTATTCAGAGCTTTATAAGAGTGAACACGTGGAGGTGAAGGATATAGCCAGTAAGTTTTATGTGAGTCTGCCTAAAGTTTCGGATGAAGCAAACACTGAGCTGGAAAGACCTTTTACGAAAGGTGAGCTGTATAATGCCCTAAAGAGTATGGAGTGCGGGAAAGCTCCAGGGATCGACGGAATTCCTGTTGAGTTTTATAGATCACTCTGGGCAGTTTTGGGGATGATCTTCTGGAAGTGATCAATGACAGCTTGACCAGAGGGTCGCTGCCGACAAGCTGCCGGAGAGCAGTAATCACCCCTGTTACCGAAAAAAGGAGACCTCAGAAACATAAAGAACTGGCGACCTGTGTCACTCTTATGCTCTGATATAAAAATCTTATCTAAAGCCTTAGCAGTTAGGTTGAGAGAAGTGATGGTGGGGTCATACATATAGACCAGACATACTGTGTTCCCAATAGATCGATCTTTGACAACATTCAGTTAATTAGAGATATTTTGGACGTCTCTGGATCATTGGGTTTAGATTTTGGCCTTATTTCCTTAAACCAGGAAAAAGCCTTTGACCGGGTTGAGCATAAATACCTTTGGAAGACTCTGAGTGAGTTTGGTTTCAGCCCGGGGTTCATCAAAATGATCGGGGTGTTGTATGCAAACATTGAGAGTGTACTAAAAATTAATGGAGGGTTGAGTGCTCCTTTTAAAATTACAAGAGGTATTAGACAAGGGTGTGCACTTTCTGGCATGTTGTATGATTTAGCTATTGAACCTCTGCTGTTAAGGATTAGGGTAAACATTGATGGGTGGAGTATACCACAATCTGAGTGTAAGATTAAGCTATCAGCTTATGCTGATGATATTGTGGTTATGATAAAAGATCAAGAAGAAGTAAACACTTTACAGTTCATTTTAAATGAGTTTGGTCAATTGTCTTCAGCTAAAGTAAACTGGGGTAAGAGTGAAGCCATTGTAGGCGGAAACTGGGAAGGTAGATGCCTTCCTAAACTACCAGCTGGACTTGAGTGGAAGAAAAGTGGTTTTAAATATTTGGGGGTTTACCTTGGAGATGATTCAATGTTGCAAAAAAACTGAGAAGGGGTTTTGGAAAAAACAAAAGGATGTCTGGAAAAATGGAGATGGTTGTGGCCAAAAATGTCCTTTAGAGGACGTGTGACAATTATTAATAATCTGGTGGCTTCAACGTTCTGGCATCGTTTGGCATGTACTGAGCCGCCAAATGGACTTCTCGCAAAACTGCAGGCTGTAATAGTGGATTTTTTCTGGACTAAACTTCACTGGATACCGCAGAGTGTACTCTATCTTCCTAGAGAGGAAGGGGGACAAGGACTGATACACCTGGTCAGCAGAGGAGCAACCTTTCGCTTACAGTTCATTCAAAGACTTTTAACAGGTCCAGAGGATCTGGTTTGGAGAAACGTAGCTGGATCTATTTTAAAACAAGCTGGAGGTCTGGGATTGGACTCTGTTTTGTTTTTAATGGATTCTAACAGGATTCCACTGAATGGACTGA
Source organism: Phoxinus dragarum (assembly GCA_033366665.1). Taxonomy (NCBI): domain Eukaryota; kingdom Metazoa; phylum Chordata; class Actinopteri; order Cypriniformes; family Leuciscidae; genus Phoxinus; species Phoxinus dragarum. The sequence goes on from JARPMJ010005112.1 coordinate 11,213, forward strand.
CACCTTTTTATAGGGGGATTTTTAGAGTGTGGAGCTTTTTTAAAAAGAGGAGAGAGGTTTCTGAGTCATCTTTATTTTGGTTATTAGAAGAACCGACTGTGTTTGGAGCCAGGTTGGATGTAACTAATGAAATTGCATGTGGATTTGAAAATGTAATGTGTGCTTCAAAAAAGGTTAAGCTGGGTGATCTGATAGCTGAGGGGGGTACTGAGTTAAGTAACTCGCAAGGGGTAGCATCTGGTCTAAGATTAAAGTCGGAAAGGTTGGCAAGAACATTTTTGGAGGTTTTAAAACAGAGACTTACGATGGAAGAAAAGTCTCTACTTGTGATTTATGGGGAAGGGAAAGTTTCTCCAAACAATAAGGATCCTTTTCCTGAAGTTTTCTTTACTCCTGATCTTAAAGGAGCTAGTGGGGGGATGTTGGAGAATTTGGAAGATTTAAGTATTTACGAGGCTGACCGTAGAATATTTATCGAAACTGTGTTAAAGTTTTAAATAAAAAAGTTTTAAATGGAAGAGTAGACACTGTTTGGAGAGACAAATTTGGCTTGGATCAGAGTATAAAACCTGTGTGGAGAGTTTTTTTATAAATCTCCTTTGGGAAAAAGAGTGGGGGATCTTCAATGGAGGATTTTACACGGGGCAGTTGCTGTTAATGCTTTTATAAGTGTTATTAATCCTAGTGTGTCTAATGGGTGTCCTTTTTGTAAAACAAGGGAGACAATCTATTAGACAATCTATTATTAGACCCAATGCAGTTCGCTTATAGATCAAAAAGAGGTGTAGAGGATGCAACGGTCACCCTGATACATCTGCTTTTGAAACATTTGGAGGGGAAGGGGTCTCATGCAAGGCTTCTTTTTGTAGATTTTTCCTCCGCGTTTAATACAATTCAACCTCACATCCTAGTAAGTAGACTTTTAGAGCAGTTTAAACTGAGTAATAATTTAGTCGGATGGATTTTAGATTTTTTAACTGAGAGAACACAAAGAGTGAAAATAAATAACACAATCTCTACACAGGTTACTTCCTCCACTGGTTCACCACAAGGATGTGTACTTTCTCCACTATTGTTTATTCTGTACACAAATATGTGCCAAAGTCATCTGAAAAATCGTGTTGTTTTGAAGTACGCAGACGACACTGTGATCGTCAGTCTGCTCCAGAATAATGAGAATAGTCATGGACCTATTATTGATGACTTTGTTGAGTGGTGTGAAGAGTCTCACCTTCATTTAAATGTACTGAAGACCAAGGATATGGTTATTGATTTCAGAAAGAATGTCTATATGCATGAAGTCACATCCATTAAGGGTGAAACAGTGGAGTGTGTGCAGTCTTACAAATACCTTGGGACAATCATTGATTCAAAGCTGAGTTTTGAAGCCAACTGTGAAACAGTGTGTAAAAAGGGGCATCAACGTCTGTTCTTTTTAAGGAAACTGTGTAAATTTCAAATCGAGAAAACCCTGTTGAGTATGTTTTATCGCGCTTTTATTGAATCCGTACTCTCCTTTTCTCTGGTATCCTGGTATGGGAACTTAACGTTAAAGAGCCGGAACTCTATTGGCCAGATTGTGAAGTGGTCCAGTAGGTTGATTGGGGAGCCACTACTGAACCCATCCTCGCTGTATACCAGGCAGGTACAGCGCATGGGCATTTCAATCTCGAGTGACCAGCTCCATCCGCTGTATTGTGAGTTTCAGTATCTGCCGTCCAATCGACGGTTTAGAGCACTGCGGTGTACAACACAACGATATAAAAACAGCTTTGTTCCTGTAGTGATTCATTTTATGAATAGTATTAAGAAGGAGTAAATTGTTTTTAGTGTGATTTTTAGTGTCTTGTTCGGTTTGTATGCATGGTGTTATCGTCTATATGTCTGAGAAACAGCCTAAACTTGTTCTCTGGAACTTAATTTACCTACGGGTACAAATAAAAGCAACCAACCAACCAACCAACAATCTTTCATGTTTTTATGGAGTGTTCAAGGTTGGTTTCTTTTTTTGATTTTCTTAATTTGTTGTTTAACAAGTTAAATGAAGGTTTTACTGTTCAGAGTTTTATTCTTGGTTACCGGTATGTAGCAAAAAATAGAATAAAATGTCAACTGTTAAACTTCATTATAGGTGAAGCAAAAATGGCAATATACTTAAGCAGGAAGAACAAAATTGAAGGGTCAGAAGGATGTGAAGTTGTGTCTATCTTAAAAAAACAGGATAAAATCAAGAGTGTGGATTGATTTTAAATTTTATAAGATGATGAAGGACTTGACATTTTTTTCAAATCAATGGTGTTATAATGATGCAGTTTGTTTTGTTGTAGATGATCTTTTATTTTTTTCTTGTGTGCTACAATAAGTATCACTAAAGTGATCTGTATTGTTGTGGTTATATTTATATTGAAATTGTGTTGTAATGTATAAGAATTGTCAAATAAATGTTTTGTTAAAATTCAAATTCTCTCTCTCTCTCTCTGTTCTCTCTCTCTCTCTCTCTCTCTCTCTCTCTCTGTTCTGTCTCTCTCTCTCTCTCTCTCTTCTCTCTCTCTCTCTCTCTCTCTCTCTCTCTCTCTCTCTCTCTGTTCTCTCTCTGTTCTCTCTCTCTGTTCTCTCTCTGTTCTCTCTCTCTCTGTTCTCTCTCTCTCTCTCTCTCTCTGTTCTCTGTCTCTCTCTCTCTCTCTCTCTCTCTCTCTCTCTCTCTCTCTCTCTCTCTCTCTGTTCTCTTTCAGTTCTCTGACTCTCTCTTATAATAATGAATTTAAATAGATGTGATAATTCATTTAAATAAAAGCAATCCGATGGCTCTACTTTATTTAAACGGAGTGCTAGAACCAACGAGCCGTAACTTAAGGAAATAACCGTCATTTTTACCCGTCTGTTAAAAAATTACACAGTTACAGCTTTAACTTTTTTTTAACTTGGCAAATAACGAAGATATAAGCGGGATAATCCACAGCTAGCCATGCATTAAAGGATTATCCCTTTCATAAATAAGGCAGAATCAATGTTCTGCACAGTCCACACCAGACTGTGAGCTTAGTAATAAGTTCATGAAGTTCATCTTTCTACAAACAAAGGTGAATTATTATTGTGATCTGGCCAAAAAGGGCCACCTATTGTTTTATGTTCCGCTTAAATAAACACTTTTCAGTGTGTTTGCACAGTGTTCACTTTACATTTACATTTTTTCTTTTTCCAGATGTGACATTTTCTCAGGTTTGGCCTATAAAGCAAACACTCGCTTTATTCCTGTTTTCTGCATATTACAGAGGCAATTGGATAAATCATGCAGATATAGTGTGTGTGTGTGTGTGTTGGTATGGATGTGTGTAATAAAGACACATGTGAGTGTGTGTGTGTAATATTAGAGAGAGAAACTCTGCTGCACACAACACATCAAGCCTCTGTGTCCCAGTGGAGTTCTACTGCCTCTAATGGGGGAAATGTGTCACTGCGCCCAGACTAACTCTCACTGTATGGCTCTGCTTTCCTAGCCGTTCTAGAGTTCAACATGTTTATGTTCATATGTCCATTAATCATTTTCATTAACTTAAACCTGTATAACCTTTTGGTTTTACTTTTGACATTTTTTTTACTTCAGCAATAATCTGCCACGGGTCTTGTTTAAAATGAGACAAAACTTAAGTGTGTGCTCTCAAGCTTCATTGGTCACACACGTTTGTCCTCTACAGACGTGTGTGTGTGTGTGTGTGTGTGTGTGTGTGTGTGTGTGTGTGTGTAACTGATGTTGAAGGGTTAATCACAGCATCAGGCTAATGACACTGATGTCCCTTTATGCTAATCAAACAGTTACTCACTGCTCTGGACTAATAGCAGACCTTTTGCAACTTTACAAAACATTCATATAATATTATTATATTTCAAGTCAAGTCACTTTTATTTATATAGTGCTTTTTACAATACAGATTGTATCAAAGCAGCTTCACAGTGATAACATGAAAATAATACAAAAAACAATTTCATCATCGTCCACCTTTAAGGCAGATCTATAGTATTGTTGAATATTAAATGTCCCCAACTAAGCAAGCCAGAAGGTAAGGCAACAGCGGCAAGGAACCAAAACTCCATCAGGGACAGAATGGAGAAAAAAACCTTGGGAGAACCCAGGCTCAGTCGGGGGCCAGTTCTCCTCTGGCCAATGAGTGAACAGTGTATGATTATGATTCAGGAGCATTACAGGTCAGAAGTTCAGAATGAATCAGAGTATTTGTCCAGTTCGGGTTGGTTGAAGTCGGAGTGGAGAGGAGGAGAGACTGGTTGACACTTCAGGTCAGCGGCGTCGTCGTCGTGTCCTGGCGCTGGTCCTTCATCAGATCTGGATACGGCCTGGTTCCGGTGGACAGCGGTAAACCTCGGGATAGACAGAGAGACTATTATTAGCGTAGACGCCATCCTTCTTATGATGTACCAAGTACATCAGGATTTACGGGAAGTGTTCCCGGTCCCGGCTGTTCTAAACTATGCAGCCTAACATTGAATTATATAAGTCTATAATGTGTTATGTGAATGCTAGGCCGAAGAGATGTGTTTTTAGTCTAGATTTGAACTGATAGAGTGTGTCTGCTTCCCGGACAATGTTAGGAAGACTGTTCCAAAGTTTTGGTGCTAAATAGGAAAAGGATATACCGCCAGCAGTCGATTTTGATATTCTAGGTATTATTAACTGGTCGGAATTTTGAGATCGCAGTAGACGTGAAGGACTATAATGCGTTAAGCTAAACCATTTAGTGCTTTGTAAGTGATCAGCAATATTTTAAAATGTATACGATGTTTAATAGGCAGCCAATGCAGTGTTGACAGAACGGGGCTAATATGGTCATACTTCCTGGTTCTAGTAAGAACTCGAGCTGCTGCGTTTTGAACTAGCTGTAGTTTGTTTGTTAAGCGTGCAGGGCAACCACCCAGTAGAGCATTACAATAATCTAGCCTTGAGGTCATTATTATTATTATTATTATTATTATTACCTTTATTTAACCAGAAAAGACTCATTGAGATTAAAAATCTCTTTTCCAAGAGCGTCCTGGCCAAGACAGGCAGCAGCACAATTAACAAGATTACAGACATAAAACATATAAGATCAACAAATAACAATTTGTGCCAGTAATAAATAGTTCTAAGATCATAAAAAAAAAAAAAAAATCAGTTTCATATACATTATCACAAGAAATAACAACAGCAAGGATCGTCCGAATAATCAGTCATAACATCTACAGCCAGCTTGTGTCGCCTCCATGCTTTTTAAAAGTAATTTAAAATCAATCAATGAAACAGGCACCTGAAGATTCAGGACATTTTGCAGCTGATTCCAAGCGCAGGGGGCCGCATACTTGAACGCCCCTTTTCCCAATTCAGTCCGGACTTTAGGGACAGATAATAATAATAAGTCATCAGAACGAAGACAATATCTTCCTGTACTTTTCTTTTCGATGTAAGATTGGAGGTATGGGGGAAGCAGACCAAGAATTGCCTTGTAGATAAGAATGTACCAATGATTAAGTCTACGGGTGGACAATGCACACCAACCAACCCGATCATCATACAAGGAACAGTGATGAGTAAGCGCTTTAAAGTTTGTGATAAACCTAAGAGCTCCATGATAGACAGTATCCAACAGTTTCAAGCTTGTGCCTGGATGCATGCATGTATATAACATCGCCATAGTCCAGCACCGACAAGAAAGTGGCAGCAACAAGCCTCCTTTTGGCCTCAAAGGAAAAACATGACTTGTTTCTAAAGTAAAAACCCAATTTCAGCTTTAGTTTTTTTACCAACTGTTGAATGTGAGGTTTAAAAGAGAGCGAATCATCAATTAGGATACCTAGATACTTGTATTGAGATACAAACTCAATCTCGGAGCCCTGAAAAGTAGTGATAGGTAGAAGGTTCCGTGACTTTGATTTTGCACTGGAGAACAACATAAGTTTTGTTTTGTTGTCATTCAAAACAAGTTTTAAATCAAACAAGGTGCGTTTTACAGTATCAAAAGCAAGTTGTAGCTGACAAAGAGCTTGGTTTGGAGTTGATGCTGAGCAGTATATCACAGTATCATCAGCATAGAAATGAAAATTTGCGTTGGAGACATTTTGATCAAGATTGTTGATATATAATATAAATAAAAGTGGTCCCAGCACTGACCCCTGGGGCACACCCTTGGTTATACTTAGAGGGCTGGAGGTGAGACCATCTACCTGTACGCACTGAGATCTACCTGATAGATAATTATCAAACCAGCAAACTGTTTTTCCTGACAACCCGACACTGAGAAGTCTTTGTTTTAATATTGCGTGATCCACAGTGTCAAAAGCCTTCGATAGGTCAATGAAGAGAGCTGCACAATGTTGTTTCTTATCTAAAGACTCAATAAAATCATTTACTACCTTTAGGGCTGCTGTAGTTGTGCTATGTTTTTTTCCGAAAGCCTGACTGAAAATTAGACAAAGTTTTTTTAATAGTTAGAAACTCTTTCAACTGTTCGTTTACCAGAGTTTCCATAACCTTGGCCAGGACGGACAGTTTCGAAATGGGTCTGTAATTATTTAAATCAGTCGGGTCTCCCCCTTTTAACAGAGGAAGGACAATTGCGGATTTCCATATAAGTGGAATTTCATTCGTGTCCAGAGAAAGATAAAAAAGATAAGTCAAAGGCCATGCAATAAAATCAGATGCTAACTGTAGAAAATAAGGCTCCAAGTTATCAGGACCAGCCGATTTTCTAATGTCTAAAAGTGTGAGGGCTTTATGCACTTCTGAAACTAAAAATGGCTTAAAACTAAAAGAATTACTGACTCCAGTATGACCGAAAGAATTACCTTTAGGATGCTGCTGATGTGAAGTGTTAAGGGAATCGAATAAAGAACCAGAGGCAATAAAATGCTCATTAAAACAGCCAAGCATTTTAGCCTTATCGGATAGTTTACGTGTGTCCTTAAAAATACATGGTGGCAGCTCGATGCCAGTTTTGTTTCCGGCCAAGGATTTAATCGTCTTCCAGAATTTTAAGGGGTTATTTAAATTATTTGAAGTTTCTATAAGAAAGTGGTCAGCTTTGGCCTTTCTGATAGCCAGTGCACAAATTGCGCAGTCTCCTGAAGAGCAGCCAATCAGAATCCAGGCTTGTTTTCCTGGCTTTAGCCCAGGCCTTATCCCGCTCATGAAGAGAGTTGGCTAAATCTGCAGTGAACCATGCATTGTTCCGGCCTTTTACTCTATACTTTCTGAGGGGAGCATGCTTATCAACAATTTCTTTAAAACCATCACTAAAAAATTTCCAAGCGTTTTCGACATCTGCAATAAGACACATTTTATCCCAATCAAAGTAAAACAAGCCGTGTAAAAAAACCTTGTTCCGAAAAATGTTTTGTGTCACGCTTAATAATGATACGTGACTTGGTTTTGGGAATTTTGTGTTTCTGACCGTAGCAACAACACAGTGATCACTAATGTCGTTTGCAAAAACAGAAGCTGCTGAGTATTTATAAGGAACGTTGGTTAGGATAAGATCAATTAAAGATGATTTATCTGGACATTTCAGGTTAGGTCTAGTGGGACTGTCAACGAGCTGAAAGAGATTTAGCGAGTCACAGTAAGCTTTAAATTCATCAGATACGGGGTGTAACCAGTTCCAATTTAGATCTCCAATGACTACAATTTCGCTCTGATTTAGTCCTGATAAAAGCTGCATTAAAGAAGGCTGAGCATCCCTGACAGCTGATGGTGTCCTATAGCAACCAACTACCGTAATGTGAAGATTCCTAGAGACCTCGAGATCAGAGCTAAAAATTCGAATTGCTTACTCACTGATTTAGAGAGAAGCATATTTACACGAAACTTCTTTTTGATATATACTCGCGACACCCCCACCCCTTCTGAGACGATCAGTCCTATATACATTGTAACCATCAATACTGATATCCTCATTCAGAACAGATTTGCTTAGCCAAGTTTCTGATAAAACAATTACATCAGCGTTAGTTGAGTGTGCCCAAATACAAATCATATCTATCTTTGCGATCAAACTACGAACATTCAAATGAATAAAACCAAGGCCAGCCCTAGATTTTAAATCAGCAGGGGTATTGAAACTTATAGCAGAGTCTGGGCCTGGATTGGGTTGCACATTTCCTGAAATCAACAACAACAGAACAATTAAACACCTCAGCTTAAGTGATTTGAATGATTGAATAGAGGATTCTTTTTTAGAACTTATTTAAGTACAAAGCTACGAAGGCAGCTTTCAGAAATAGTAAAATTGTCTTGTAAAGCCATAACACTGATCAGACGGGCCAAGTCCGCAGTGTCAGAGGAAAAGAACAGAGGCAGGGGCATTGATTTAATGTCTGACGCACAAACAGATGCGCACGTCCCCCAGCGTGTTGTGACTGTTTAAAAGACCTGCCCGGGAGTAGTTGGTCCTGTGCGGGCTTCCAAACAATCCGCTCAAGGATAGTAAACATATTACAAAAAAGGGCAGCGCCATTGCACGTTCCGTTCCCAGCCGATACGTTAGTAATCCAGTCCAGTTTTTCCGACCTCCTGAGACAGATGACGTTGTGTCACGTCACATGTAAACAGGAAAACAAGCCCTGAAGCAATGCTGAGAAAAAAAGTGATTAAAAATCAGGACCCGCCGGATTTTAAAACAACAAAGATACAATTTCAAGCACAAGTCACAAAGGCAAGAAAAAAAGCACTTCCCTTTCTCATGAGAAGTTTGGACACGTAAGATTCGAGAGGCGTGTCGGCGATTTGGCTCCGTTGAACAGGATCCAAGCTCTGCACTGAGAGGGCGGTCCGGGTCATCCAAAACGTCAAGAGAGTAAGTTTCACTTCAATTAAATCCAAGTTCGATGTGTGATGGAATGGTTCCTTTATAGACCGTTAACGATGAACAAAAACGGCCAGTGTAGATTAATCCCAGCACAGTGCTTAACCAATTGTTGCGTTCGCCTGCCAGATTAACTGTCTATTTACAGATCAAAGACAGTAACCTAGCCTACTCGGAGCAAGTCCAGTATTTCAGAGACAGCAAAATCAAGAGAGACAATAACATTAATGACAATCACACAGACAGACAGAAGTGTAGACGGTTGGGGACATGCTGCCATCTTGGGTTAATGGGATTCTGCACAATTAATGAGCAGGTTTTAGGATGAGTTTCAGCAGGATAAACGCATTAACTAATTGTTCTGCATTATTCATTGAGAGCATATGACGTAATTTAGATATATTTTTAAGATGGAAGAAAGCGGTTTTACAGATACTAGACACATGACCTTTCAAATGAAAGATTGGTATCAAAGAGCGCACACAGGTTCCTAACCGACGACGAAGACTTAACAGAGCAGCCATCAAGTGTTAGACAGTACTCTAGATTATTACGTGTGGAAGTTTTTTGTCCAATAATTAGAATCTCTGTTTTTTCTGAATTTAGTAGTAGGAAATTACTAGTCATCCAATTTTTTATATCAGCTCTGCATTCCGTTAATTTTGTGAATTGGTAGGTTTCGTTAGGTTTTGAAGAAATATACAGCTGAGTATCGTCGACATAACAGTGAAAGCTAATTCCATGTTTCCTAATGATATCTCCTAATGGTAGCATGTACAGAGTGAACAGCAGCGGTCCTAGTACTGAGCCTTGTGGTACGCCATACTGAACTTGTGATTGATAAGACATCTCTTCATTTACTGCAACAAACTGATAACGGTCAGATAAGTATGATTTAAACCATGCTAGAGCAATTCCACTAATGCCAACATAATGTTCGAGTCTATTTAAAAGGATGTTGTGGTCAATGGTGTCAAATGCAGCACTAAGATCCAGTAATACTAATAGAGAGATACAACCACGATCGGATGATAAGAGCAAATCATTTGTGACTCTAACGAGAGCTGTCTCGGTACTATGGTACGGTCTAAATCCGGACTGAAAATCCTCGCAGATATCATTTCTTTCAAAAAAGGAACACAGTTGTGAGGATACTGCTTTTTTCTAATATCTTTGACAGAAATGGCAGATTAGAGATCGGCCTGTAATTGACTAGTTTTGTAGGATCAAGTTGCTGTTTTTTAACAAGCGGTTTAATCATAGCTAGCTTAAAGGTTTTTGGTACATATCCTAGAGACAAAGATAAATTAATGATATTAAGAAGAGGATCTATGACATCTGGAAGCATCTCTTTCAGCAGCTTAGTCGGTATAGGGTCTAACATGCACGTTGTCGATTTAGATGATTTGACGAGTTTGCAAAATTCTTCCTCTCCTATAGCAATGAATGATTCAAATTTTCCCTCAGGGAGACTACACTGCACTTCCTGATGCGATACTGTATTAGACGGTTGCATAGTTATAATTTTGTCCCTGATATTATCGATCTTATAAGTGAAGAAGTTCATAAAGTCATTACTGCTGTGTTGCTTGGAAACTTCTGGGCTTGAAGCTTTCTTTTTCGTTAGTTTAGCCACTGTTTCAAATAAATACCTAGGATTATTTTTATGTTCTTCTAATAGGGTTGAAAAATAAGCAGATCTAGCAGCTTTTAAAGCCTCTCTGTAAGCAATCGAGCTCTCCTTCCATGAAATCCGAAACACCTCTAGTTTTGTTTTCTTCCAGTTGCGCTCCATTTTTCTGGCTGCTCTCTTAAGGGCCTGAGTGTGCTCGTTGTGCCACGGTGTTGGACTATGTTCTTTAATCTTCTTTAAGCGCAGCGGAGCAACTGTGTCTAAAGTGCTGGAAAAGAGAGAGTTAAAAGTTTCTGTTGCAATATCAAGATCTTCTAAGCTATCCGGGATGCTGAGATGATGAAACTGATTAGGAAGATTATTGATAAAGCAATCTTTAGTGGCAGAAGTGATCGGTCTAACATATTTATAACACGGAGTCGGCTTTGCAGCCTTGGCTAAATGTAATTTACACGAGACTAGATAGTGATCTGAGATGTCATCGCTCTGCTGCAGTATTTCAACGGCATCAACATCTATTCCATGTGATAGTATTAGATCTAGAGTATGATTACGGCAATGAGTCGGTCCTGACACGTGTTGTCTAACTCCAATTGAGTTTATAATGTCTTTAAATGCCAATCCCAATGCATCTTTTTCATTATCTATGTGTATATTAAAGTCACCAACAATTAGTACTTTATCTGCAGCCAATACTAATTCTGATAGAATGTCAGCAAATTCTTTGATAAAGTCTGTATGGTGCCCTGGTGGCCTGTATACAGTAGACAGCAGAATTTTCAAACGTGATTTATCGTTTACACTATATATTTTTACATTAAGCACCAACACTTCAAAAGAATTATATTTACAACTAGATTTCTTAGTGGTTTTGAAAATATTACTATAAATTACAGTAACACCTCCTCCTTTGCGTTTCAGACGAGGTTCATGTTTATAACCGTAATCTTGTGGGGTTGACTCATTTAAAGCAATGTAATCGTTTGGTTTTAGCCAGGTTTCTGTTAAACACAGCACATCTAGGTTATAATCTGTAATCATATCATTAACTATTAGCGCTTTTGAAGTAAGAGATCAAATATTCAGCAACCCAAGCTTTATCATTTGCTCATCCGTATTATATCTGTTTTTTATTTGTTGAACATCAATTATATTTTTAACCTTAGATGGGTTTGAACGTATTTTGGATTTCCAAGTTCGGGGAACAGACACAGTCTCTATGATATCTAGGTGAAAGAGTCTCTATATGATGATATCTAGGGGAAAGAGTCTCTATATGATGATATCTAGGTGAAAGAGGCTCTATATGATGATATCTAGGTGAAAGAGGCTCTATGTGATGATATCTAGGTGAAAGAGGCTCTATGTGATGGGATTTATCTGACCTTGGTGACGTGAGGCCGCTAGCAGACGGTCGGTTAAGCCAGTCTGTCTGCTTCCTGACCTGAGGCCCAGATTGTTATGTTTTATCTCTAAGACTATGAGCCAAATTACTAGAGAGAAGAGCAGCACCATCCCAGGAGGGATGAATACCATCTCTTTTCAACAGGTCAGGTTTGCCCCAAAAACTTTTCCAATTGTCTATGAATTCTATATTATTTCGTGGACACCACCCAGACAGCCAGCCATTGAGTGAACACAATCTACTAACTATCTCATCACTCCGGCAAACAGGAAGGGGGCCAGAGCAAATTACAGTGCTTGACATCGTACTTGCAAGTTCACACACCTCTTTAATATAAATTTTGGTGATCTCCGACTGGCGGAGTCGAACATCATTAGCCCTCTAGGCGCCACGGTCGAGTTTACTCGACAAGATGCGGCACTGAATAAAACGGCCGATTTTGTCAAGTAGGGTGTCAAATTTCCTTCGACCTCCCATCCACTAGTTGGCAGACATGTTATACTTCATCCCAGACTCAAAAAAACGTCATGCTTTTATACAAAATCTTCGAGCTAGAGCGCATTGAATCAGCGCGAACAAAAGCGGAGCTAGTCTGCGAGTGAGCCATTTTATCAGAGCAATATTGTCAACGTCAGCGAGTTTTTGCATTAGATTATTATTATTATTATTATCTAATTGCATCAATAAAGCTTACCCACAATGAAGTGTTGGGTCTTCTATTCGCCGACCCTGGTTCTGAAGGGAAATATCTGCCTTCAGAAGTTGACGGTGATTGAAAGTGAAAGTATAGCCCGTACGTTACACCAAGCACAAACGGTGAATCCTTTGCCCAATGTAGATGGTCCTTTGCCCAATGTCAGTGGTGGGAACAATGTTTCCCGGGGTCGGAGTGTTCATCGCGAAGTTAGCAGGTGTGTTATTGTTGTGGGAAACGAGGCGGGAGATTTTTTTTACCGCGCTAGTCATGTAGTTTGTCTTCTGACCGTGTGCCTCTCCGCAATCGCGGCGACATTATTGTGGTGAAGACTTTGTCTAAAGCTACTGGGTATGTTAGACGAGATAAAAGTATTCATAGGACAGTTATGGGGCAACGTGGAGGCAGGGTGGGGAGTCGCAATGACAATGACAGTAGTCCGAGCTGTGCGCACTCGGCGCGCGCGCGAGGCAGATCTGGCCGCGCCCGCGCTGCTCGTAGCAGGAGCAGAGGCGGTGTGACACGAAGCAACTAAACAGGTCTTGTCTACTTGTGTTTCTGTGTCATATGAATAATATATATATATGTAATATATAAAATCAGAGTGCCTACTCTATGTAGTAAATGGAAAATCTCTACAGCAAAAGGCCAACCACTACATGCATTCGGTTTGTTCCTACCATTTATTAGTAATGATTTACACTGTTTGTTTACTACTAACTATTTACCTGAGCATTCAATATTGTGCAATATAGCATACAGAAGGTATGGGGGGAAAGAAGTGCTGCATTTTATTATTTAAACTTGTGACATTTCATGAAAATTCTATAATCCCCGATGGCCACCACCATATGACGTCATAATATGCAAATTAGATGGGAAAATTTAATCCCTAAATAAACTTTGGGTCATCCTTAATATTGCTCTAATTTACAGAAAGTCTCTATCTTTTATCACTTTTAAGATATAGCCTTTTGAAATTAAGATGTCAAAATCAAAAGTTTTAGGAAAAAACCTCTGGCGCCTAAAGGGTTAGTGCCGACGTGAATAATAATCTTAGAGAATTTACGTTTAGCATTAGCCAGCACTTTTAAATTTGCTTTGATGTCAGGCGCTCTGGCTCCCGGCAAACATGTGACTATGGTGGCTGGTGTCTCTATTTTCACGTTCCGTGTAATAGAATCGCCAATAACTAGGGCACAATCAGAATAATTCTCAGTGGGTGTTTCACTGAGCGGGGCAAATCGATTTGTTATCGGAACGGAAAAGTGTTTTTTGATCCGCGACTAGAGCGATCCCTCACTGTCACCCATCTGCCCTGCTGTACAGGCTCTACTTCAGCCGGAACCGACTCATGTAAAGAGTTCACTAGGCTAGGCGCATCCAAAATATTATCTAAAGCTCTAGCACTCTTCTTACTATTTTCGATTAAAGTTTGGATGCGTGTCTCTAGTTCTGAAATCTTCTCCGTCAGCCTGACTGTCTCCTTGCATTTATCACATATAAATCCTATATTGCCGACAGAGAAGGCTATGGTAAACATGTGACATGAAGTGCAGGTGACAATAACAGGAGAAGACATTACTCACCGTGTTTGTTGACTGATTCTTACTCACCTGGGCTTTTATGAACTCAAAGGCGCGGGCGCGCGCGAGAAAAATAAATAACTGAGCGCACGGGTGGTGCGTTAAAAGGCTAGCGAGTTAGCGTGTTGTGCTGACAATAACGGAAGCTAGCAATGTCAGGTTAATCTGAGATGTTGGGTAAGCTGTATTTAGTAGTATAAACAACTAGAAACGATAATAAATGATGGTTCAAAACAGAAAGAAATACGAATCTAATACGAGGCTTAGACACAGCAAACAAACTCACATCAGCAGCAGTCACAGCCCATTTCTTACCATTATTAGGCATGGACCTGATATTCTTTATGATTGATGATTATTTTGGGGGAAATCCCCTTATTTTGCAGCTGGCCAGCAGTTTGCCAGTTTAGTGTGATCTAGCCAGGTTTACATGAGAATGTGTGTGTGACCTGTGTCTTCTGTTCTTCTTGTCCAGTGATTTCAGCAACTGGACTGGTCATCCTCTTCGGCTCTCCTGCACTCGCAGTCATTGCTCTCGTCTGATTCAGCGACTGCCGATCTGCGTTTCTGTTAGCTTTACTCGGCTTACATTGTGAACCCTCAGCGATAATAAAAGAGTTTTCCATCTGGACTGAGATTTGCTATCAGGGCCGGTTCTAGACATTTGGAGGCCCGAGGCAAACTGTATGCTGGAGACCCCCGCCTCGCCCTCCTCCTTTCAGAATCCACGAGTTCACACTCACATCACATTAAATAGACCAGGGCCGGCCCGAGGCATAAGCGAACTAAGCGGCTGCATGGGGCCCCCTGGCCACCAGGGGGCCCCCAATCGAGTTTTTATTTTTAATTAATTTTTTTACACATATTAGATAACTTAAACAAGTAACATAAATGAATGAATGAATAATTCATGACAAGTGAATTCTGATTTTATGATCAATATACCTGCCTACAACTGCTGCTGTGTCTGCCAGCGTTTGAGTCAAGCGCATAATCTAGACACCTCGCGTGCATTGACAATTCGTGGGTGGGGAGACTTCTGTGATGAAAATAGACTTCAACTTTATTAATATGGTTTTAATAATCTTAATAATGTGACCGAGCGTTCGTATAGGGTTCACCTAACACTAACAGAAATAAGAAAATAATAAACGATAGCAGTTTGAAGTCTTCTCCACTTTATTATATTCCACACATCAGATCACTAACTCCAAAACCCCGCGACACTCCAGTACCAAGTGCGCATCTACGGCAAGCCCCGAGGGGAAAAATACATTGCATGCACACATATACAACTAGCGCCAGTACATCATTATTATTGTAACAGACTTTGTTGGATTCTGTCATGATGCATGTACAATCCAACAAAGTCTGTTACAATAATAATCTATACATTAAAATAATATATTTTGAGGACAGTTACACCGTCAATAATTGTCATTGTTGTTGCTGTTATTATGTTTCTGATTTCTCAGTTTTGTCATTATTTTAAATGATGTAAATAATTGAGAGAGTTAGTAAAAGAGTAAAGTAAAAGTTAAACGTTTTAAAAACAAAAGTGAAAAATGTATGCACTTTCATTATTTAAGTAGCTATCTATTTTATTTGTAACATTCTGATAATATCCATGTTTGTCTATTTTGGTTTTATTTTGTAGTTGAAGATTGCACATTTATTGTACATTTGCAAATAATTTATTTATGTTTTGTGAGAGTTTGTTTTCAGAAGTTTCAATGAGTTAGTAAAACTGTAAAGTAAAAGTTACAACTTTTTATTTAAGTATCTATTTTTTATTAAGTATTTATTTTGTATTAACACATAACCTCACTGTATTTATTGTAGCATTATAGTGTGACATTTGTGTCAGTAATCGTCAAGCACAGGTGACTCCGCGTGGTAGGAGGGGCCCCCAAAATCAAATTCTGCTTAGGGCCCCCAAAAGGCTCGGGCCGGCTCTGAAATAGACCCAGGTAAGAGCAGCATGATCGGTGATCACTTCAAAAGGTCGAACAAAAACAAATCTGTGGTACCAGCCTGCCAAACCCAGAAATCGTTGAACTTCCTTCAGAGACTTTGGTTCAGGGAAATGATTAACAGCATTGACCTTGTCTTGATCGGTCTTTATTCCTTCAATGGAAATCACATGTCACAGAAACTTCAATGACTTCTGCATCAAGTTGCACTTTTGAAGATTCAAAGTTAGACCTGCCTTGTGCAAGCACTGCAACACTTCTCTCAGATGGGTAAGATGCTCTTGCTCAGATTGTGAGTACACTACAATATCATCAATGTACACAAAACAGTTCTTTCCTTTCTGATCCTTCAATACAAACTCCATAAGACGTTGGAACGAGGCTGCCGAGTTTTTAAGGCCAAAAGGTAATCGGAAGAATTCATATAGTCCTGATGGTGTCACAAAAGCAGTTTTATGAATGCTTTCAATGTCCATCTCCACTTGCCAATATACACTTTTAAGATCGAGGGTACTGAAACATGCAGCTCCGTGCACGGACTCAAGAATGTCGTGGATCTGAGGCATAGGATACCCATCTAGATACGTCTTGGCGTTGAGCCCTCTGAAATCAATACAAAATCTTTGTCCACCATCTTTCTTTGGGACTAATACTACCGGAGCAGCCCAAGGAGAAAATGAGGGACGGATGATCTTCTTATCCACCATGGACTTGATCTCCTGATCAATGAAGGCTTTTTTTTCTTGTGACACCCGGTAAGCTCTCTTACGAACAGGTACCTCGTTAGTGGTGATGATGCGATGATTAACTACCTTGGTGTGTCCTATTTCACTTGTGCAGACAGTAGGCCATTCTTGGAGTATATTATGAAGTTGTGACTGGTATAGGGAACTTGTATCAGCGTTGGTGACCAGCTGTTGAATATAGTGCCTAGTTTCTGACGTTTCTTCTAGAATAGGTAAGGCAATTAAAAGTGACAGCAATGTATCGGTAGCAGGAGGAGTCAAGAATGAAAATGTTTCTTCTTGATAATCACTGGTAGCAGGTAAAGTATACAGAACATTACCAATATCCAAGTTAATTCTAGTGGCTACCAGGAAATCCAGACCTAGCACTATGAGTATTGTGAGATCCTCATCTTTCATTACAAACAATTCAACTTCATACCTTCTTCCTTGTAGTTCACATTCACAACTCCATACTCCCATTGCAGGCAATACTTGACCATTGGCTTGACTGAAAGTTTGCCCACGGCTAGATTTTAGCTGTTCTTTATGTCCCAGCTGCCTCCAACATGACTCCTGTATCAGAGTTAGGGAGCTTCCAGTATCCACCAGAGCTTGAAAGTATCTTCCTCTGACCAACAGGGGTAACGTCAGAGTCTTTAAGTGAGATTCACTTTTCAAAGGTTGTAGAATGCGGGTTGAAGAAGGGTTTAATTTGGGAAGAGAATCTCGTTCAAATGGGGATTTTCTTTTCTGGGTTTCGGCATTAACCTGGCTCCAATACCGTTTCCATTCTTCAAAATCTCTCTCAATTTGAGTGCCAGTTCGCACTAACTCACTCACTTCCTTTACAGTTCCTCTCAAGTCTGGGGTTACAATTTCTCAAAATGGCCTGAACAATCTCTTTCTCCGTCATCTCTTTCTTCCATCTTAGACAAAGGGCTCGGTAGTGATAAGCAAAATCACGAATGGATTCTCCTGAACCTTGTTTCCTTTCTAAAAGACGTTTCGTGGCCTCTGCTTCATAATCATCTGTAAAGAAAGCATGCAAAAATTCTTGCTTAAATTGTTCCCAGGTAATCACATGTCTTTTCTCCGCCAACCACCAGTCTTTAGCCGTACCCTTTAGTACTGAAGTAAGGGAGGCTAGAATTTCAGAATCATTGAGGGGTCTAATGGCAAAATACTCCTCACAGCGTTCCACAAAAGAGACCGGATCATCAGAATCAAATTGAGGAAATTCAGCTTTTATAGATTATCGATAGAATGGATGTGTTGTGAATTAATTAGAATAGAAATGTTTAATTCATTATCTTTAATAATAACAGAAACAGTTTTGTCATTTACAAGGTTGTTCAGCTTTAAGAAAAGTCTACCCATGATGCATAGTGGGCGAGAGCGCGCATATAGAAAAAGTGATGAAAGAAAATTGATTGACTTCATGTGTGTGCTCTGTATCAATGTGGAATCCTGTTCGTGAATTTCAGTAAACAGTTCGTTTTACTTTAAATCAAGCCGTCAGTGGTCATTACTGCTTGTTAAGGAAGAAAAGATACGACAATCTTTGGTGCCGAAACCCGGGATAACTTGCAGGCAAACATCCGAAATGGCGGAGCAACTTGAAAGACTACTCAGAAAACGGAGAGCTGTACGCGGATCCACGACGAGACTTTTGCAAGACATCGAAACAGAGGTTGGCAAAGAAGAACCGATCGTTGACCGATTATGTGAACTGTTAGCCCTGTTATCTGCAAAAGAGGAAACGCTGCTGAAGTTAGATAGCGAAACAGGAGTGTACAGAAATTGATGATTTGGAAAATGAAGTTGTTGATGCGGAGGAGTATAAAGAGCGAGTCGTCAGAGCGAAGGCTCGCGTGCAGCACGTGATGCAGAGAATCCGGGGAAAGCACTAACAGCAGGCCGGGGTGACGCAGTGCCGGTGCAGTGCGGACAAACAGTTAAGTTACCCAAGTTAATTATCAGCAAGTTCAGCGGTGAAATTAGCTTGTGGCAAGACTTTTGGAATCAGTTTAAAACCGCTATTCACAGAAACGACACGCTGAGCAAAACAGAGAAGTTTAATTACTTAAAGACATATGTAGCCGGCGCTGCTTCAAAGGCAATAGCGGGACTGATGTTGACAGACGGCAATTACGATCACGCGATTGATCTGCTTCAGAACCGGTTCGGAAGAAAGGATCTGCTCATTAATGCGCATATGACCAAGATGTTGAATCTCTCCCCAGTAAAGAAATCACAAGATGTCAGTGCTCTGAGACAACTTTACGATGAATGTGAAGTACAGATCCGTAGCTTAGAATCCCTGGGTGTTGCATCAGAGGCATACAGCAGCCGGCTGTGCCCTGTTCTGCTACAGACGATTCCAGACGACATTGCTCTCCAGTACAGTCGCCAAAGAGGAACCAGTGATGAATGGAAGGTCTCAGAAGTTATGGAATTTCTACAGAAAGAGATTCTGAGCAGAGAAAGAGCCTTGCAACTGATTAAGCCAGGTAATTCCAAAGACAGCCAGAGCTATCACAAACCATTTAAAAGACCAGACACACCAATTGAAATGAAGCTGAAAAAGCATCACATGCCGTCAGCTGCAGTACTGCAAACCGCCAGTCAAAGAATACAGAACTGTCTTTTCTGTGACAGTGCAGCTCACAAAACAGAACTGTGTCCAGGAACTGATATTGCTGCACGAAAAGGAAAATTGATGAAACTGGGACGATGCTTTGTTTGTCTTGGGCCGAAGCACATTGCAAGATACTGTAAGGCCAAGGTGTGCTGTAATGTGTGTGGAGATAGACATCATAGTGCTGTGTGTGAGAAAGGAGAAACAAACACTTCAGACACTGACTACAAAGATGATGTAGTTTCTTCATTTACTTCACATTCTGTTAAGATGCAGCCCAATAAACAGAACACTGTGCTTCTTCAGACTGTAAGAGTATGGGCAGAAGGACCTGGTGGACGTAAAAGCATTCGCTGCTTACTGGATGGGGGCAGTCAGAGAAGCTTCATCAGTGAGAATTCAATTCAATTCAATTCAAGTTTATTTGTATAGCGCTTTTCACAATACACATTGTTTCAAAGCAGCTTTACAGAAAATGCATTTTAAAAATATACATACAAAAATACAGTTAGTTAATCATGAAATTTAGGGCATAACATATCGCCGGCGTTGGGTCGTCTCTTCACAGGCGTCGAGTCGTCTCATCATAGGCGTTGGGGCATCTGAAGTCTCCATGAGAGGCTGTATACATAACTGGAGCTGACGAACTCTATTTGAGTTATCTCGGGACAGGCATCCCGAGATAACAACAAAAAAGGCAGATGGGAAATAATTAGCGTAGCTGCTGTTCATAATATGAATGCATTTGATCTGATTTAACTGTAGTATAAAAGGTATGAGATGCATCATGTGAATGCTTGGCTAAAGAGATGCGTCTTTAATCTAGTTTTAAACTGGGAGAGCGAGTCTGAGACTCGGACAGTATCAGGAAGGCTATTCCAGAGTTTAGGAGCTAGATGTGAAAACGCCCTCCCTCCTTTAGTGGACTTAGTTATCCTAGGTACGACCAGAAGCCTCGAATTTAGCGATCTTAAAGAGCGCGATGGATTATATGGCGATAGAAGATCTCTTAAATACACAGGAGCTAAACCATTTAGGGCTTTATAGGTCAGTAACAATACTTTGTAATTGATACGGAACTTAATAGGTAACCAGTGTAGAGATGATAAAATTGGTGTTATATGATCATATTTTCTTGACCTAGTAAGAACTCTAGCGGCTGCATTTTGGACTAACTGTAGCTTGTTTACGGAGGATGCAGGACAACCAGCTAATAAAGCATTACAGTAATCTAGTCTCGAGGTCATGAATGCATGAATTAACTTTTCTGCATCAGAAACTGATAGCATATTACGTAGCTTAGCAATGTTTCTAAGGTGGAAAAAGGCTGTTCTTGTGACATTTGAAATATGATTTTCAAAAGACAAGTTGCGGTCTAGTATAACACCCAGGTCTTTTATTGTAGAGGATAAAGTAACAGGACGTCCATCTGGATTAAGGTTGTATTGTAAGAGGTTTTGTGGGCAGTTTTTTGGACCAATCAGTAATACCTCCGTTTTATCTGAATTTAATAGAAGAAAATTACACGTCATCCAATATTTTATATCTTTAACACACTCTGTCATTTTAGATAATTTAGTGTTATCATCTGGTCTAGATGAAATATATAATTGAGTGTCATCAGCATAACAGTGGAAACTTATTCCATGTTTTCTTATAATATTACCAAGTGGCAGCATATAAATTGAGAATAGCAGGGGGCCTAACACAGATCCCTGCGGCACTCCATAATTTACTGACGTTATCTTTGATTTTTCCCCATTTAAATGTACAAAATGGTAACGGTCTGATAGGTACGATCTAAACCAGCTTAATGCCTGTCCCTGTACACCAGTGTAATTTTGTAGTCGATCTAAGAGTATTTTATGATCTATAGTGTCAAACGCAGCACTAAGATCGAGTAAAACTAGTATTGAGATACAGCCTTGGTCAGAAGCTAAAAGTAAATCATTTGTAATTTTAACCAGCGCAGTTTCTGTGCTATGATGTGGCCTGAATCCAGACTGAAACTTTTCATAGATATCGTTTTCTTGCAAGAAAGAGCACAATTGAGCGGACACAACTTTTTCTAGTATTTTAGACATAAATGGAAGATTTGAAATGGGTCTGTAATTTGCTAGGTTATTTGGATCTAATTGTGGTTTCTTAATAAGAGGTTTTATAACTGCCAGCTTGAATGTTTTTGGAACATGTCCTAAAGATAGAGACGAGTTAATAATATTGAGAAGAGGCTCTTCCACTACAGGTAACACTTCTTTCAGTAGTTTAGTGGGTATTGGATCTAATAAACATGTTGTTGGTTTAGATGCAGTGATAAGTTTATTTAGCTCTTCCTGTCCTATAGTTGTAAAGCGCTGTAGTTGTTCTTGAGGGGCGATAATTGAGGCTGAATCATAAGACGCTGTCAAAGATTGTACATTTACAATTGTGTTTCTGATGCTTTCTATTTTCTCAGTGAAGAAATTCATGAAATCATTACTATTAAAATGTAACGGAATATTTTGTTCAGGTGATGTCTGTTTATTTGTTAATCTAGCCACGGTGTTAAATAAAAACCTTGGATTGTTTTGGTTATTTTCTATTAGTTTGCGTAGATGCTCAGCCCTGGCTGCTTTTAGAGCCTTTTTATAACGTGACATACTGTCTTTCCACGCGATTCTAAAGACCTCTAAATTAGTTTGTTTCCATTTGCGCTCTAAGTTACGAGTTTCTCTCTTGATAACATGCGTAGCACTGTTGTACCATGGTGCTTTAGTTTTCTCTCTAACCTTTTTTAATCTAATTGGTGCAACAGTTTCTAATGTACTAGAGAAAATGTTGCTCATACTGCTAGTCATTTCCTCTAGCTCATCTGTTAGTTTGGGTTCACTGAGGAGCGGAGATAGATCAGGTAAGCTATTCAAGAATCTATCTATAGTGGTTGGAAGGATTGTTCTGCCTGGTCGATAACGCGGCGCAACATGACACATTTCAGCCGTACGTAGTATGCAAGTTACCATGTAATGATCAGTGACATCATCACTTTGCGGTATAATATCTATATCGGTTGGATCGGTTCCATATGATATAATTAAATCTAGAGTATGATTAAGACGATGAGTGGGACCACTAACGTTTTGCTTGACCCCAAAGGAGTTTAATAAATCTGTAAACGCAGCTCCTAACGCATCATTTGTGTTATCAACGTGTATGTTGAAATCTCCAACAATTATTGCCTTATCGACATTGACCAATAGATCTGAGAGAAAATCTGCAAACTCTTTTAGGAAATCAGCGTAAGGCCCTGGCGGTCTATATACGGTAGCCAAGGCTAGAGATAATAGGGATTTCTTTCTTACATCTAGGAGCGTAACATTTAATACAAGTACTTCAAACGAATTAAACCTGTGACCTGTTTTCTGAGTAACATTAAGAATATCTCTATAGATTGTTGCAACACCGCCGCCACGACCAATCAGACGGGGCTCATGCTTATAACCGTATCCTGGTGGAGTGGACTCATTAAGACCGAAATAATCATTTGGTTTAAGCCAGGTTTCAGTAAGGCAGAGTACATCGAAGCTATTATCAGTGACCATTTCATTTACAATAACCGCCTTAGGTGTAAGCGATCTAATGTTTAGAAGACCTAGCTTTAGAAATTGTTTTTGTTCACTAATAGCGAGATTTTCTGGTTTAATCACAATTAGATTTTTCTTAGATCCTGCAGTAGATTTATTGTTTGGCCTCACTAAACGAGGAATAGACACAGTTTCTATATAGTGTTCTACACTGGTACTTATATCAATTAATTTGGGACAGCAAAGAATGTGATTTGGACTTTGACTTACTAGTCATATGGTGTGTAACGTCTTGGAGATGTTGTCCGACAGAACAGCCGCTCCGACTCTGCTGGGGTGCAGGCCATCAGCACGGTAGAGCCTAGGTCGCTCCCAAAACAGATTCCAATTATTTACAAAGAGCAGCCTCTGTTCATTACACCATGACATCAACCATTCATTTAGTGCAAACAATCTACTGAACCTTTCTTGTCCTTGTCGGTACGTGGGAAGCGGTCCAGACACGACGATCTTTGCTTCAGGCGATGTTCTGCGTACCGTCTCGATCAGGCTCCTGTAGTCCCTCTTCAGAACCTCCGTCTGCCGCAGCCTGATGTCGTTCATTTGGTTTACACAGTAAGAGCTTTAAAATTGCCTGTGACAAAGCAAGAAACGTTCACTCTTCATACTTTCGGCTCTGCAGCACCAGTAACATCAGGGCGCAACACAGTGAAAGTCGTTCTGCAAAGTATCTGGAACAAAGAGCAGAAGGTGGAAGTAGAAGCGCTCAAGACTCCCCAAGTGTGCAGTGCTGTGATGAAGATTCCAGGTGAGCACATCCAAGCAGAGTTGAAACGAAAAGGCTTGCAGTTGGCAGACTACCCAGACCCCAGCACTTGTGATACAGAGTTGTCTATGCTGATTGGTGCAGACTATTATTGGCATTTAGTGTCAGGCCAAGTGGAAAGAATCACAGACGCACTGGTGGCCATTGAGAGCATTTTTGGATGGTCAGTGCTGGGCCCAGTCACAATGTCCAGTGTTTCTGACACAGCATGCATGCAGATTCAAATTAATGAAGATACGCTGGTCTCAGAACGTCTGAAAGCCTTCTGGGAAATAGAGTCCCTTGGCATTACCATGCAGCAGACAGACAGCCCTGAGGAAGAGGAGGCTCTTCACATGTTTGAAAAAACAACTCAGTACCAGGGTTATAATCGTTAACGAAAACGAACGAAAAAACGAAAACTAGATGGGAAAAAACATTGTCGTTAACTGAAATAAAAATAAAAACGAGGCAAAACAAAAAAACGAAAACTAAATAAAACTGTAATGTGTGGTTGACAAAACTAACTAAAATAAAATAAAATTATAGAGTAAATGTCCTTAGTTTTCGTCTTTCCTTCGACGCTATTTAAAAACACGCAGAGAATTCGCTCAGCTGTGTTTCCTTTCCCTGCTCTCCCTCCGTCTCTCTGTCACTCGCATGCATGCGCGCGACACACACACACAGTCACACACCCCTCCCCTCCTCAAGTCTCCAGAGAACGTCTCCGTGAACGCGTTAGACGCGACGTTGAAGCAATTTCGCAAAAGGTTGGTATCTCATGAACACCTTTACACAATCACTTACACAATCACACACATAAAAAGTGGTATACAAATATTTTATATTCTCTGAATATAATGTTCATATGAGAAACAATTGGGCCTTCTTTAAAAAGTTAACTAGTCGCAAGTTTGAGGTATCTTAAAATGCACTTGTGTTGTCGTTGTCAAAACACTAACGTTATAAGCTGCAGGGCTGGAATGGTAATCTGGCATTCCGGGCAAATGCCCGATGGACCGACGTAGGCTAACTTTTGATTCGATACATCTCGGGATTTAATACTTTATTTCTTTTCTTTTTCAACGGCCTTCTGATCTACATTGGCAGCCCATTTGTCCCATCCTTTTTAAGTTTATATTTTGTTTTATTACATGGCTTGGTTGAATTCCAATGTAGAATGCGGTCTGTTATTTCTTGATAACACACCGCTGCGGAGTATAACAGAGCGTTGCCATGAAAAACAGAGCGTTGCTATATGGACTCACAGAATTCTAACCGTACGGAGCGCACTATTTTCTTTGGCGGAAGCTTAGCGGAAGCAAGACAATCGTAAACTATCAATAAACTCCTTTTTAAATCAATATTTTGTTTCAAAGTAGTGATTTATTTGATAGGTAGCCATGTAATAAGCGGGATAATGTATAGCGAGGAGGTAGTTATTGGGAATACAACCCCTTCAGGCTGCTCAAGATCCCTCCGCTTCGCGTCGGGCTCCCGATTGCAGCCTGTCGGGGTTGTATTCTCAATAACTACCTCCTCGCTATAACGTTACATTATCCCTTACTTATTACATGGCTTGGTTGAATTCCAATTCTCGAGGTCGGACATCCGGGACTTTTACTCGCATAATGCACTGCGCGCGCATAGCAACGCGGCGAAGGGTAAAACAAACAAGCGCCCGCCATTAAGCAACACGAAGCGGAAGACAAACGAGCGCAAAACCTTCGGCAAATCATGCCGAAAAAGTGTTCTGTTGTTGTCTGTATACTGATAAGACATTCTGTTATAGAAGAAGAAGATCTGTATATAAATAATTTTATTGAAACGGGTACTTTTACTGCGCAAAGAGACATTTCACCCGCTGACCGCTGGTACTTTCACTTTTGCCTCAGAGACCCTTTATGTCCTATAAATGTGTCGTAATAATCCGCGCAGATTCCAGTTGACGATTCTGTTTAAAGTTAATAATAACAAAACATGAATTAACGAGAAAGAAAAGAACAGGATGTGCTTTATAGTCGCGAAAGAGAACTGAACTCTACTGACAGGACGCTGCGCGCGCGCTCCGACCGCAACACGGACAAGCAAGCACAGTAGCCTTTGTCTTCGGTTGCACGCCTAAACGGCCAAATAAACACAGAAATATTTCAAAATGCCAAGTCGAGTATTCACGTAAACACAGCAGATGTAAATACTGTGTGCATTCACTCTCTCTCACACACACGCAGACAAAAGAGGATTTATGCTCATCACTTGGTAACTCAACCTCACAGTGAAAGCCTTATTTATTGTTTGCTGAATATTTGTTTGTTTTTAGTTGTCTATGGACCGTTTTTTTTTTTACTGTGGCTCTTTTGGAAAAATGCATTATCCAAACATGAAAAAATGTCTCTTTGGTCAAAAAGGTTCCCGACCCCGGTGCCTTTCACAGACATGTAACGTTAGCTACGTTAAGTTAGTCACAAAGCGCTTTATTACATTCACTTCTCACCACAAAAACATACATTTGCATACACAGATATCATTCATCATTAATACAAAGTACTCAGTTAGTATCCATAACTGACATAATCCACAGCAAAACTTCTGTGAATAGATACCTTTTTGATTTACCTTCGGTTTGTTTTACCCTTCGAACATGGCGGCGGCTTGTTGCTATGCAAGTCACATGATTTGTGACGTAACGCCGACCAAGAGAATGTAGATTGTATGATGTTTTTGTTGAGTTATTATTACACAATACTTTTTCTGACCTTTTTGAATCTTGCCCCTGACAAATAGCCCATATTACAAAAAAGACTAAAACTAATACTAAAACTAATTAAAACTAAACTAAAACTAAGCATTTTCAAAAAATAAAAACTAAACTAAACTAGCAAACCCACGCTAGAAACTAATTAAAACTAAACTGAATTTGAAAACACAAAGTTAAAACGAAATAAAAATAAAAACTAATGAATAATGCAAAACTATAATAACCCTGCTCAGTACAAAAACGGGCGATATGAAGTTGAGCTGCCATGGCGACCTGACAAACCAGAACTCCCAGATAACTACAGAATCGCAAGGAAAAGATTTGAAGGACTTAAAAGAAAGTTGCAGTCAGATGTAGTGCTGTATCACAGATATAATGAAGTTGTGAATGATTACCTTGAGCAAGGCATCGTCGAAGACGTGATGGAGGATGGATCATCTCCAAACGCCGTAAAGTATTACATGCCTCATCATGCTGTTCTTCGGGAAGACAAGGTAACGACAAAGCTCAGAGTAGTGTTTGATGCTTCATCACATGACATTGGCTTTCCATCACTAAATGACTGTCTACTTACTGGTCCTAACCTGAATCCAGATCTGCTCAGCATACTCATAAAATTCAGACTGAATGAGATTGCATTTACCGCAGACATCAAGAAGGCTTTCTTGCAGATTTCTCTTGCTGAGAAGGACAGAGATGTCCCAGATGACTACTGATTCTTTCATTATCTTTACTACCTCAGGAAGTTGGTCTTCATATTCCTTCAGATGCTTTCTCACTGTAGCTGCCAGGAGGAATGGGCTAGGGGACACTCCAAACACCACTCTCGTCATCCGTAGCACACGCAGCTTCTCACCTGCGTCTTCATGGGGTGGTGCAGTGAGCCAGAGGAACCGCTTTATGTTGATGACTTAATCTCAAGTGCAAGTGATGTCGAAAATGCCTTCTCCATAACTACTGGTGCAAGGGAGATTATGTCTGCAGCTGGCATGGACCGTTGCAAGTGGACAACCAACTGTGCTGCATTAAAGGAGAAATGGAAGACAACAATGAGTGAACCTGCAGAGACGGAAACGCATGGATCAGTGCTGAAGGTACTAGGCTTGGTATGGAGAACTAAAACGGATGAATTCGTCTTTGACCTGACTGCATTGCTGGATGCTATAGCTAAAAGAGAGAATACTAAAAGAAGTGTTCTAAAGCTCTCTGCTCGCATATTCGACCCAATACCCTTTATTGGTTTATTGGCTTTCTTTCCCCATTCACTGTGCGAGTGAAATGCCTTTTCCAAGAGATGTGGATACGAGGCCTCGGCTGGGATGAGGAGCTGCCCATAGATCTTGCACAAGAATGGCAAGGATGGTGTTCAGAACTTCCACAGATCCACCGCATACACATTCCTCGTTGGTATGGAATAAAATCAGTGCACAGACACGACGCACATCAACTCCATGTGTTTTGTGATGCAAGCGAGAAAGCTTATAGTACTGTTGCTTACCTGCTGCGAGTAGCTGATGATGGAGCAAAGACCACATGCCTTGTTGCTTCAAAGTCCAGAGTAGCCCCCCTGAAGTAGATCTCACTGCCTCGTCTTGAGCTGATGGGAGCAGTGATTGGAGCAAGACTAGGAAACAGTCTGTTAAAGCCTCTGAATATGGAGCTCAATCAAGTTCATATGTGGACGGATTCGATGATTGTGCTCCAGTGGATTCGCAGTCCAGCTCACAAATGGAAACAGTTTGTGTCAAACCGAGTGTCAGAAATCCAGTCTTTAACCAATCCTGCAATGTGGTCTCACTGTAAAGGCAAGTTCAATCCTGCAGACCTTCCCACCAGAGGTCAGACTGCAGCTAACCTGAAGGAAAGTGAACTGTGGTGGAAAGGACCTTCATTTCTGACTGCACCGAGTCTATTGGAAGAGAGCGATGACTTTGCAGGTCCGCTGTATGTGAAGAATGATCGTGCACTATGCAAGGCTTATGTTGCTCTGTTCACATGTGCTGTCACTAGAGCAGTGCATTTGGAGCTGGTTTCAAGTCAGTCAACAGAAAGTTTCTTGTTAGCACTGAAGCGATTTGTCTCCAGAAGAGGGCTGTGCAAGGTCATCTATTCGGACAATGCCAAAACCTTTAAGAGAGCAAACCAAGACCTTAGTGAGCTGTGGAAAGCCATCAAAGATCCACAAATTCTGGAATACTTCTCAGGGAAGGGCATCACTTGGCGTTTCATTGTAGAACGAGCAGCCTGGTGGGGTGGATTTTGGGAGAGGCTTGTAAGGTCTGTGAAAACGAGCCTGAGGAAGGTGCTAGGACAGGCATCGCTCACCTTTGAAGAAATGTCTACACTCCTTGCAGAAGTAGAGGCCACACTGAATTCCAGACCCCTCACCTTTGTCCACAATGAGCTCGACAAACCGCAGCAACTAACACCAGCACACTTCCTGGTGGGTGAACGACTCACTTCACTGCCTCCAAAACCATTTCCGGCAGACTATGATCATCCCACTGTGAGTAAAGAGGATATGACAAAAAGATGGAGATACAGGAACCGACTCATGACCAACCTGTGGAATCGCTGGAGGAAGGACTATTTACTGGACCTGAAATCTGCACATTCCTGCAACACACAGAAACCCACTGAGTTGAAGATGGGTGACATTGTTCTCATAGGAGATGCCAACATGCCGAGACAAACCTGGAAATTAGGAAAAATAGCTGTTTCCAGGCCGAGATGGCAAAGTTAGATCCTGTGCTGTTCGCACATCCACAAGGACTGTGTTAAAGAGACCCGTTCAATTGCTTTATGCATTAGAGATTTAAGTTGATGAACATTTGTTCATGGGGGGAGGATGTTGTGAATTAATTAGAATAGAAATGTTTAATTCATTATCTTTAATAATAACAGACACAGTTTTGTCATTTACAAGGTTGTTCAGCTTTAAGAAAAGTCTACCCATGATGCATAGTGGGCGAGAGCGCGCATATAGAAAAAATGATGAAAGAAAAGTGATTGACTTCATGTGTGTGCTCTGTATCAATGTGGAATCCTGTTCGTGAATTTCAGTAAACAGTTCGTTTTACTTTAAATCAAGTCGTCAGTGGTCATTACTGCTTGTTAAGGAAGAAAACATACGACAGGATGAGAAACAGGAGTAGATATAACATGAGCATAACTTTTAAGTTTGGCCTCAATTTGAGCATCTCTTCTCTTCAGACAATTGACCATTGACTTTCCCAAATCTTGAATGCTTAACTCCATGCTCTGCTTAACTCTTCCACATTCCCTTTCAATTTTGTAATTAAATTTTTCCTCCAAGTGCTTACACTGGTTGCTACACTTAGCTTGTGAGCAACATAGACTTAACTTTTGCAGGCAAGTTTTTACATCCCCCTCTAGACTTGTAACTCGCTCAGTCAACACATGATTATACTGTTCAGTGAGATATAAATCAGGAAGTACATCATCTGGAGGAGGAGGAAGAGGAATGTCAGGTTGATCATCACATTCATTATCATTGTCTGAATCAAGATACAGTTCACTAAAAGTGTTTATACGATCTTTTAGGAGAGGTGGGTCTCTTCTAGTACAAATGGACCAGCTGTGAAATCGGCAGAGGGTTCATACTCATCCTCTGCAGCATGTGATGATATCGACATTTCTATTACCCAATGCAAGTCTCAAACAATACACAAATTCCACATAAACCTTTCACATTAATATACACCACAACAGTCCCCGTACGGGCCACCAATCTACAACAGTCCCAGCTTCTTTGCACTGGTCAAGCTACATTTCAAAAGGGGGTCACCTTGTGTGCAATGCTCAATTGGTCTCAGTTGAAAAAGATCTAAAATAAACTCTTCCACAAATAAGTGCAGTGTTTCTTTCTTCATATATTCAAAGCTTTACTCATTCATTATCCCAACAAACCCAATATATAACAAAACTTACACTTGAATACAGAGATCACATTCATTGTTTTTTGTCATGAACAAGTATATGTCACAATGTCTGGGTGATGTCCCCTGGGTAGCCACTAGAGGTCCTTTTCCCCCACAGGTGTCAGTCACTATTGGACTACAATCCCCATCACCCTTGTCGGACTCATTATCACACTCAGCTGTTCCCACTCACCTTGTTAGTGTCTGTCTATTTATATCCTGTCCTGTTTAATCACTTGTTCTGGAATCCTTGTATGTTGCCACCCGCTTCCCAGAGTCAGTCTTGGTTTGGTTTAGTGTTTAATGTTACCAGCACTTCGGAGATCTGTTCCTATCTGTTTGTTTCTTGTTTTGGACTGCCCTTACATGGATTTTGACCTTTTGCCTGCCTGGATTTACGCTCATGGATTACCCAATAAAACTGCTCTTGGATCTTACCTGTTGGTGCGTGTCGTGACAGTATGCACGAGGGTGTATCGAACAGACCTTAGCACTTACTCTACTGCTTCCTGTTTTATCCCATACCATGTGCCCTCTTGCATACCCCTAGTGGCTAGGAAGAAAATAGCACCTACAATTGGAATAAAAGAAACCCTGTGACAGGCGGTGACTGTTACAATGCTGTTAAGCAGATGCGCCTTTTACCCTCTGGGGACCAAAAACACGCCTGCAACTCGGAGTGCGCTTAGCAACACATTCAGAAATCAGAAAGAGTAATATCTAGTACAGTAAAATTTAATTTACGAAATTTTAAACAAATTCGTCAATTCATACCACTTGGGGCTGCAAAAGTGTTTTTACATTATATGATTTTATCACATATTGAATATTGTTGTACAAGTTGGACATTGACTGGTATGAACACACTCAAATCAATAGAATCACTCTATAAAAATGCCTTAAAAGTTTTTGATAAAAAGCCAATGTCCTTCCATATTTGTAATATTTTACAAAAATATAATCTACTAAGCCTAGAGAATTTTAAACATTTTAAATATGCCTGTTTTGTTTATAAAGTGTTAAATGGATTAGCCCCACTTCCCATGTCGGAATTTTTTAAACCAAAGATTTACAGTGGTGCCAGGACACGGGCCTCCGCTAGAGGTGATTGTGAGGTGCCTTTCAGAAGAACAGTCTTTGGACAAAATGCTCTGTCTGTGAAGGCCTGTAAGTTATGGAACAGTATCCCCATCACTGTCAGGGAATGTCTCACATTTCCTAAATTTAAAACCAAACTCAAAGTGTGGCTTAAAGCAAACCAGTCTTGTGACCATTAAGTGATTATTTATTTTATTTTTGTTTCTTTGCTTGTATTTGTTTATTTTTTTGCAATTTTGTATGTTATAATTTTTGTATTTCTGTATTTGTCTAGGGACTACGGATGTAAATTAGCCCTGTGGCTATAATCCGGTATGTTTACGTCTGTTTTTGTTGTTTCAATGCAGATGTTCATTAATGTGCATTGTCCCTATCAAATAAATAAATAAATAAATAAAATAAAGTAAGTAGGCTACATATTTACCCACTATTATTACAGATATTTTACAGATATTTTCACAAATTAATATGGAAAACATGTCGATTTTACTGGTTATCTAAGGCCAAATTAGAACCTGGAATTGATATTTTTCCCGCAGTGCTGAATGAGAAGAGCCATTAATATTATTAATAAACTATTGTTTTCTAAGTCGGCTAAAACATCTCCATGTCCGCTGTTAAGCGGGTGCGCTTTTAGAGAGAAATGCTCCTTTCATACGCATTACATAATCAGAATGTATTAGCTTTCGATTCAAATTTGTTCGTTTTAAAGTGGACATTTCAAGCTTTAGCCTACATAGGTATATTTTGTTTCAGTTCTCGCGCTCCACTTCACGGAGATCATGAAAGCGCGCCTGATTGTTTTATTTTACAAAAGCACAACGCTTTCTTGTTATTGTGAGTTTACACAAATAAAAGTAGTTGCGAATAATGTATTATTATTTTCTGTATGACCAGAAATGATAAGAGTATATTAAGTTGTTTCCACAGTTGATAGGAAAATGCAAGTTTTCGCGTCCGCGGCTCCGTGCCATGCAGTGCGCGCTCACACTCCGCTCCACACTCCACACAAACCCTTGGATATGCGTCAAAATCTTGTGTTTATTTGTGATAATCTTAGCCCTGTATTATTATTGTCTAACCCGTATTATGAATGACATTTGACAAATTGCTTTGTTCCTTTTTTGGATAAAAGCGTCTCTAAATATGTAGCCTAATAAATGTTATAATAATGATGATAATTATTATTTGCGTACACGGATCCCAAACACACCGCGTCTTATAAGTCAGGTGACTGTAAATGCGCAAAAACTGTTTCCATTGCAGTTTTGCGAAATATTCCTTTTTGCACAGTTGGTCGCAAGATCTGTGTGCTTTGTAAAAGGACAGCTTGGTAAAAGGCAGGACACACCTTGGAAATGCCAGGCATGTAATGTTCACTTGTGTCTTCAGTTGAACATTTAGTTCCTCCACATAGAGGAATTACAATAAAACAGATTGAAAAACAAAACCTTTGAATCTCTTTGTTTCGGCTTGCCTCATGATGGGCCATTGGGGGAGTGTCTGTCACACCCTGGGTCTGAATCTCATTAATATTGATGGGCCATTACCACACCCATGCATAACCTCTTCTGACAAAAAAATGGTCTTACAAAGTTTAAATCAATGTATTGTTTTATGTGAACGATTAGGCAGGAGGTTTTTCACATCATTTTGAAGCCAGAACTCGAAGCGACAACATCCATTAGTCAAAAGTCTTCGGAACACATATTTAGTATGCGTTTTGTGGTCTATTTCAGCAACTTTCATTTAAATTTTTTTCAATAACCACGCATAAACATTATTCTCTTAAAAATACAAACATGTACATACATGTTGCTCACATATTATGGTAGCCCCGTTTGTGCTATATAGAGTGAATTTACACCTTTGCCATTAACATGTTTATAAATAACTGAAAAAGCACAAATGTCAGGGCATTTCAAAACATCCCAAGGGCCCCAAAAACACCTTGGTCCCCAGAGGGTTTAGAGAGAAATGCACCTTTCATACGCATTACATAATCAGAAGGTATTATCTTTCGATTAAAATTTGTTCGTTTTAAAGTGGACATTTCAAGCTTTAGCCTACATAGGCTATATTTTGTTCTCCAGTTCACGGAGATCATGAAAGCGCGCCTGATTGTTTTATTTTATTTTACAAAAGCACAACGTTTTCTTGCTATTGTGAGTTTACACAAATAAAAGTAGTTGTGAATAATGTATTATTATTTTCTGTATGACCAGAAATTATAGAGTGATATAAGTTGTTTCACTATTGATAGGAAAATGCAAGTTTTCGCGCCCGCGCCTCCGTGCCATGCAGTGAGCGCTCCACACTCCACACAAACCCTTGGATATACGTCAAAAACTTGTGTTTATTTGTGATCATCTTAGCCCTCTATTATTATTGTCTAATCCGTATTATGAATGACATTTGACAAATTGCTCTGTTCCTTTTTTGGATAAAAGCGTCTTCTAAATATGTAGCCTAATAAATGTTATAATAATGATGATAATTATTATTATTATTTGCGTAGGCTACACGGACCCCAAACACACCGCGTCTTCTAAGTCAAGTGACTTTAAATGCGCAAAAAACTCTTTCCAAATATTCCTTTTTCGAATTGCCTGAAAAACCACCTCATGCGAAATTTACGTGTTTCCATTGTGCGCATTTTCAATTCGCAATTTCAATTTGCGCAATTTGAATGGAAACGCAGCTACTGACAGTAATGCAGCGTCTAGGTTTAACAACCTATGAAACTAATAATGAACAATATGAAACTAAAACTAAATAAGCTTAATTTAAAATGGCTTAAGAACTATAGGCTATTAAGACGTGGATAAACGCAATTTGGAGGATAAACGCAAATCGCAAGCTCCTCATGCACCCTCGACTGATATCATCATCACGAGCGAATATACGCTCGTTATTTAAGTTATAAACGTTAATGAATTCATTTTTACCAGTAAAACCTCCGGGAATGACCCACGCTTGTTGATCTCCAGACGGCGCCATCTTCGTTAACCCGAGTCACGGAAACAGAGACGCAATGGCTGCTGGGAACTGTAGTTCCACTGAGGCATTGTGCTGTGTGTGGAACAGTGATGCGCGGGTCAATGTATAAACAACCCGCACCCGACCGACGTTTTCAATAACCCGCCCGCAACTCGGACCGCAAAAAAAAAGAAAGAAAATATTGTACCCGACCCGCTTCCTGACCCGCGTTTTTTTAAAGTAGCTATAGTAAATGCTCATCGCGTCATGGGCCATAGACGGAGGAACTAGGGGTGCGCATTTTTCTGAATGCTGTACGATATCGCCTAGTGTTTTGTAATAAAGGCTTGATTTATTCATTTAATTCGTTTCATTTTCTTAACAATTAAGATGCTGCATGTGTTTATCCAGTCTAATCGAAGTGCGCGTTTCTCCCCTGACTTTCCCAACAAAAACCCCGCCCCCTCTCAGCAAATACATAAAACGGACATTACTGAGCTATATGCGTTTAAAAGTAGCCTATTAAAATGGCACAATGGCATTGCTTAGTTCAACGTGTTGGGAAATCGGGCATTTTGTCCCGCGTCAGCTTTTAGTCAAAAGTTAATAACGCGCTCAACTTTTTAGGATTTCCCACTGTCATCTCTGATGAGCTCGTGCGTCATCCTCGCGCAGTTATTCAGCCAATAAAGTGTAGACCTATTTATTTCATAGAACATTGTGTCTAGTACTATATAAATTACAAAGGTTTAATTGGCATCTTTATTTCAAACTAACCGACCGACCGCGACCCGAATATCATTAAAAATATTTTTGGATGACTCGTAACCGCGGGTGACCGCAGGCACCCGCTCATTTTGGATCAACCCGCGCATCACTGGTGTGGAAATGTCGTCAGCAGAAGAATATGAGGGTATTAGGAAAGTTTCTGTTGTGCTCTAAAATTACTAGAAATATCGTAAAAGTTGTTCATTCGACTCACTCAGGTCTTGTGTGTCTTGTGCAAGTGTGTTGTGATTGTCAAAACAATTGGTAACTGAACAAGTTTGGTGAAAGCATATTACAATGTTTACATGGTACAGTGACTGGTAGTTACTGTTTTTATTATTGCTGGATACAAATTTCACTATTTAAATTAAATTCTTGTGATTTGAATCCGATCTTGATTCAATATCGATTATTTTCGATAAAAATATTAGGTACAAAAACAATCTCACCTAATGCTTATAGAGAGCCCTGTCAGATTTTATTATTATTAAAGGTTAAAAATAACAACTGAGATTAAATATTGAAGGGTTTTTATTATAATAATGTTATAACATTTTAACAATATTTGTAACAATACAATAGTCGATTGCGTGTTTCTCAGCCTTGGCAGCCCTGCATAAAGTAACATTTAATTCCCATAACACACTGTTCCTGCACGATATTAGCATTGGCCAGCAGGGGTCGCTGTGTGCGTTCGAAGCCTGGAGAAATCCTCCACTGTTAAACACATCAGGCTGGAAAGCTTTAAAGCTTCATCTCTCCATCACTACCTTCAGGTTCTCTCAGCTCAACAGTTATACGGTATATTAGCAATAATGATGATTTCATCCTTCATTCTGAGCCCTGTCTGAAACCACTGGTTTTCACTTAGACACGGATGAGCTTTGATTGGTGGTTCCCATCATGCACTGCAACATTAGGCTTTATGTTTATTGTCACCAGTGATGTCTGTGACACAAAGTAACTGTAGTCTGACTACAAGTATATTCAAATGTAATGTAACTAATATATATATGTGTAATCTGATAATTGAATCCAGATTCCATGAACCAGTCACTAGCCCGGGTTTACATCCAGCACTCAACACATTACATGGGGGTTTTGTAGAGGAAAGTTGAGTCACTCAGAGTCAAGAGCATTCAAGACCACAGAGCAAAATCCTCAGTGTTAAAGTCCACAGTTCAGAGTCTATATGAGCCGATCTACAGAGAGGACAAAGCTACACTGTATAGTGTCACTATATAGCAGCGGGTCTAAACACTCAGGGATCAGAGGAAGTGAATAACCAGGAGGAGCTGATGATGTTTAAAGGAGGAGCTGATGATGTTTAAAGGAGGAGCTGATGATGTTTAAAGGAGGAGCTGATGATGTTTAAAGGAGGAGCTGATGATGTTTAAAGGAGGAGCTGATGATGTTTAAAGGAGGAGCTGATGATGTTTAAAGGAGGAGCTGATGATGTTTAAAGGAGGAGCTGATGATGTTTAAAGGAGGAGCTGATGATGTTTAAAGGAGGAGCTGATGATGTTTAAAGGAGGAGCTGATGATGTTTAAAGGAGGAGCTGATGATGTTTAAAGGAGGAGCTGATGATGTTTAAAGGAGGAGCTGATGATGTTTAAAGGAGGAGCTGATGATGTTTAAAGGAGGAGCTGATGATGTTTAAAGGAGGAGCTGATGATGTATAAAGGAGGAGCTGATGATGTTTAAAGGAGGAGCTGATGATGTTTAAAGGAGAAGCTGATGATGTTTAAAGGAGGAGCTGATGATGTTTAAAGGAGGAGCTGATGATGTTTAAAGGAGGAGCTGATGATGTTTAAAGGAGGAGCTGATGATGTATAAAGGAGGAGCTGATGATGTTTAAAGGAGGAGCTGATGATGTTTAAAGGAGGAGCTGATGATGTTTAAAGGAGGAGCTGATGATGTTTAAAGGAGGAGCTGATGATGTTTAAAGGAGGAGCTGATGATGTATAAAGGAGGAGCTGATGATGTATAAAGGAGGAGCTGATGATGTATAAAGGAGGAGCTGATGATGTATAAAGGAGGAGCTGATGATGTTTAAAGGAGGAGCTGATGATGTTTAAAGGAGGAGCTGATGATGTTTAAAGGAGGAGCTGATGATGTTTAAAGGAGGAGCTGATGATGTTTAAAGGAGGAGCTGATGATGTTTAAAGGAGGAGCTGATGATGTTTAAAGGAGGAGCTGATGATGTTTAAAGGAGGAGCTGATGATGTTTAAAGGAGGAGCTGTAACTATATATAATGAAGAGGAAGACTGACAGAAACAGAAGATGGCTGATAAGTGTGATCTGTGTCTGCTGGGACTGATCCTTCTCTCTTCACTTCTCACAGGTAAAGACATCTGGATTTTCTCTAAACACATCTAGTGGAATTAGTCTGGAAAGAGTTCATTTGAACATGCTCACTTTATTCTTGCACACATTCACGTTGTGATCTCAGAGTTGTGTATTGATACACACAGATCATACTGTATTATTCCTGATACTGGACATAGTGTCACTCAAACATCTGATGATGAAGATTATCTTCATATTAAGAGTGTGTCAGTGATTTGAACAGCTCTCTGATAAAGACTAATAGTTTATTCTGGAGAGTGTGTTGTTTGCTTTAACTCTCTGGGGTCTGAGGGGTTTTTGGGGTCCTTGAGATGTTTTGACATGCCCTGACATTTGTGCTTATCTCAGCTACTTACAACATACCTTTGGCCAACTCATAATTCTTCTGTATTCAGCACAAACTCTGCTACAATAATATGTGAGCAAGATGGAAGTTACATGTTTGTATTTTATAGAAAACAAATATTATGCGTGGTTAGTAAGTTTTGGGGGGGGAAATTGAGCCCATATAACTCATACTGAATAGTTTGGCACAAGACTTCTGAGTTACCATTTCTTGTAGGCTAGAATGTTTACTACAAAATGATAATCATTCTGATCACTCTTTCACAAAACAACAATATAACGATTTAAACTTTGCAAGTCAGTTTTTGTGCCAGCACTGCTATATGTGTAGGGGTGTTGATGGCCATGAATATGAATGAGGGGAGACAATAGACACTCCCCCAATGGCTAATGCCCCGTCACGGTGCTGTGAGGCAGAGAGGAGCATCTGAGAATGAGAGGAGATTCAAAGCTTCTGTTTTTCAATCTGTTTTTATTGTGTGGAGGAAGCCTCTATGTGGAGGAACTAAATGGTGTGCCTCACAAGACCACAGTGCTACCGTACATATATAAACATTCAACTCAATTCAATTCAATTCAAATTTATTTGTATAGCGCTTTTCACAATACATATTGTTTCAAAGCAGCTTTACAGAAAATGCATTTCAGAAATGGACATACAAAAATACAGTTAGTTAATCACAAAAATACAGTTAGTTAATCATAAATTTAGGGCATAACATATCGCCGGCGTTGGGTCGTCTCTTCACAGGCGTCGAGTCGTCTCATCACAGGCGTTGGGGCATCTGAAGTCTCCATGAGAGGCTGGATACATAACTGGAGCTGACGAACTCTATTTGAGACAGGCGTCCCGAGATAACAACAAAAGAAGGCAGATGGGAAATAATTAGCGTAGCTGCTGTTCATAATATGAATGCATTTGATCTGATTTAACTGTAGTATAAAAGGTATGAGATGCATCATGTGAATGCTTGGCTAAAGAGATGCGTCTTTAATCTAGTTTTAAACTGGGAGAGCGAGTCTGAGCCTCGGACAGTATCAGGAAGGCTATTCCAGAGTTTAGGAGCTAGATGTGAAAACGCCCCCCCTCCTTTAGTGGACTTAGATATCCTAGGTACGACCAGAAGCCTCGAATTTAGCGATCTTAAAGAGCGCGATGGCTTATATGGCGATAGAAGATCTCTTAAATACACAGGAGCTAAACCATTTAGGGCTTTATAGGTCAGTAGCAATACTTTGTAATTGATACGGAACTTTATAGGTAACCAGTGTAGAGATGATAAAATTGGTGTTATATGATCATATTTTCTTGACCTAGTAAGAACTCTAGCAGCTGCATTTTGGACTAACTGTAGCTGTACATAAACATATAGTACCAGTCAAACGTTTGGACACATTACCATTTTTAATATTTTTGGAAGGCTGCATTTATTTGATCAAAAATACAGAAACAACAGTAATATTGTGAAATATTATTACAATTTAAAATAATGATTTTCTATTTTAATATACTTTAAAATGTAATTTATTTCTTTGATCAAAGCTGAATTTTCAGCATCCTTACTCCAGTCTTCAGTGTCACATGATCCTTCAGAAATCATTCTAATATCATGATTTGATAATCAGGGATTATCAATGTTGGAAACCGTTGTGCTGCTTATTATTTTTTTATAACCTGTGATACTTTATTCTGGATTCACTGATTAAAAAGAAAAGCATTTATTCAAAATAGAAATATTTCCTAACAATATAACTTAACACATCCTTTCAAAAAAGAAAGAAAGGTAGTGTATACTGTTACAAACAGACTCATGGGCGAATGTGAGTCAACAGAGGTCAGTTGCGGTCCAGTTTCCCGTGCGGGCAGGAATCGCACAGTCTGTGCAACCATGTCCACATCAGGCTCGGTTTTCCATGACAGGACTTGGACCTGTTGCTTGTTTGCCATGGCTCTCTTCGGGACCGGTGCTTGGACATGTTCATTGTCACATCTGTTGATAACACAATCAAAGAAACTGTATTATTATCATTATCAATCACTAATGGCCATGGATTAAAAAAAAGACAACAGTTTTTGTAATTTCACACAAGAATAGGTAGGCCCTACTTGTATATTATGACGATGTAAACACAATTACATTTCATCAGTAAAATATTACGTCTGTGCACTTACTCTCATTCTCGATTGAGAACTGAACGACACCTGCTATCCCTCTGCTGTGCTGGAGAAGGAGATCGTGATGCAAACACATTCCTAAACAAATAAAAACAACTGTTAGCATACATTATCCAAAGATGGGCGATTAATGGGTATGGACGCACAATGCATGTAGTCTATATATCTATTTATGGGCCATAGATCGCGTCACCGCGAGTGTTGATGGCCTATAGACCGCACGCATTTAGAGCATTTCAAACATTTACACCTGTATTTACAATCATCTGTGGCAATATTTTAGCAAGATAATGTCATGGGCGAACAAAGCAGGAAGCAATTGCAGGTACTCAAAGTGTT
The DNA here is from genome assembly GCA_033366665.1 of Phoxinus dragarum. NCBI lineage: Eukaryota > Metazoa > Chordata > Actinopteri > Cypriniformes > Leuciscidae > Phoxinus > Phoxinus dragarum. The sequence goes on from JARPMJ010005112.1 coordinate 51,839, forward strand.
TATTAGGGGTTGATCAGGTCACAAGAACTCAACAGAAAGTAAGGGCGGCGACTCAGGCTCGTGAAGGGACTTGATGGTCTGTAGTGCGCTGATGCAGTGCAAGTGAAGAATCCCGATCCGGAGCTGGAGTGCGGTGAACCCAGTGACGAAGAACACGAACGGCAGGAAGACAAGGCAAGGCAAACACTGACACGGCAACTCCACGGGAAGAACAGACACGGCAACAGACAGGACCTCAACAAACAATCCGACACTGGAACAGAGAATGGAGTGAGTATATATATGTAACGGAAATGAACAGCAGCTGTGAACGGTGAACATGATGATAATGATTATCAGCTGGAGCGCTGACGGACACGTGAGCGGGACAACGCCCACTCACACATAAACAAACATAGACACGAGACGAGAAGGAAACAATGTCTTCAACAACCGTGACAGTACCCCCTCCTCTAGGAACGCCTCACGGCGTTCCCAGACTCCCTTACCTGTCGATTGTAGTCATCGATAAGAGAGTGATCCAGGATGTCACGAGCCGGAACCCAACTTCTCTCCTCCGGACCGTAACCTTCCCAGTCCACCAGGTACTGGAATCCGCGTCCCCTCCGCCTAGAGTCCAGAATGCGACGGACCGAATAGGATGGTTCCCCATCTACGAGTCGCGGCGGTGGGGGAACCGGGGCAGGCGGATTAATGCGAGAAAAAAAAACGGGTTTAATTTTGGACACATGGAATACCGGATGAATTCTCCTGTACACTGGAGGAAGATTGAGGCGGACTGCCACCGGACTAATGTTTTTGGTGACAGAAAACGGGCCAATGAATTTAGGAGCAAATTTATTGGATACGGAGCGGAGCGGAATGTTCTTTGTAGAAAGCCACACTTTGGAACCGACGACATATACGGGAGGCCTACGCCGGTGGCGATCGGCTTTGGCCTTGGTGCGCGCCCCCACTTGGAGTAAAGTCTCACGGGCTCTAGTCCAAGTGCGGTGACACCTCTGGACGAAGGCGTGGGCGGAGGGGACCGCAACTTCGGATTCCAGACTAGGAAAAACAGGTGGCTGGTACCCTACACTACACTCAAAAGGAGATAGGCCCGTAGCTGACACTGGCAATGAATTGTGGGCGTACTCCACCATAGGCAGTTGTTGGCTCCAGGAGGAAGGATTCCTGGCAACTGTACATCGCAAGGTTCTCTCCAGGTCTTGGTTGGCTCTCTCAGTTTGACCATTGCTCTGGGGGTGAAACCCAGAAGACAGGCTGACAGTCGCCCCCAGCAACCTACAAAACTCTCGCCAGAATTTGGACACAAATTGGGGACCCCTGTCGGAAACCACGTCTGCCGGGAGGCCATGTAACCGAAAGACGTGATTAACGACTGCAACCGCTGTCTCCTTGGCTGAGGGTAATTTGGGCAAGGGAACAAAGTGGGCTGCCTTCGAGAATCGGTCCACCACGGTTAAAACTACCGTGTTACCCTGGGAGGGTGGGAGGGCGGTAACAAAATCTAGAGCGATATGGGACCAGGGTCTCGAAGGCACCGACAGCGGTTGGAGTAACCCATCTGGGGGTCGATTGGACGACTTGCCAATAGCACAAACTGAGCAAGCCAAAACAAAATCATGAACGTCGCGAGCCATAAGTGGCCACCAGAATCGTTGTTTGACCAAATAGAGGGTGCGACTAACTCCTGGATGACAGGCTAGACTAGAAGAATGGCCCCACCGAATAACGTCTGGCCGTAGTTCCTCCGGCACAAATAAGCGGTTCGGTGGACACCGGATCGGAGGTATTACCCCTTCTAGAGCCCTCTTGACTCTCGATTCGACCTCCCAAGTGAGCGTAGAGATAATTAGGGTCTCGGGAAAAATACGCTTGGGAGTAGATACTTGCTCGGATCTATCAAAAATACGCGACAAAGAATCGGGTTTGATGTTTTTGGAACCCGGACGATACGAGAGGGTAAAATCAAAACGGCCGAAAAAAAGTGCCCACCGAGCCTGCCTGGAGTTCAACCTTTTGGCGGATCTAATGTACTCCAGATTCTTATGATCCGTCCAGACGATAAAGGGTACCCCGGATCCCTCTAACCAATGACGCCATTCTTCCAAGGCTAACTTGACCGCAAACAACTCCCTGTTGCCAATGTCGTAATTTCGTTCAGCTGGTGATAAGCGATGAGACAAAAACGCGCATGGATGCATCTTGTTGTCTGAAGGTAAGCGTTGTGAGAGAACTGCACCTACCCCCACCTCTGACGCGTCGACCTCTACCACAAACTGACGTGAGGAATCAGGGGCGACTAAAATGGGAGCCGAAACAAAGCGACTTTTGAGATTGGAAAAAGCAGTTTCGGCTGCTTCCGACCACCTGAACGCAGTTCTGGGAGAGGTCAAGGCAGTCAGAGGTGCGGCTAGTTGGCTAAAGTTGCGAATAAAACGCCGGTAGAAATTGGCGAACCCCAAAAACCTCTGTAGGGCCTTGCGGGAATCTGGGTTTGGCCACTCCACCACAGCCTTAACTTTGTCAGGATCCACACGCATACCTTTAGCCGACACGATGTGTCCTAAGAAAGGGACCGACTGTGCATGAAAAGCGCATTTCTCCGCCTTGACAAAAAGCCCATTCTCTAGCAACCTTTGGAGAACCTGTCGGACGTGCTGCACGTGCTCCTGGAGAGACGAGGAAAAGATCAGAATGTCATCCAGGTAAACATAAATAAACTGATCGATCATGTCTCGCAGCACGTCATTGACGAGCGCCTGGAAGACTGCGGGACTGTTGGACAACCCGAAAGGCATGACCAAGTATTCAAAGTGCCCCCTAGGGGTGTTGAAGGCAGTCTTCCATTCATCCCCCTTCCTGATGCGGACCAAATGATAAGCATTACGTAAGTCCAGTTTTGTGAAGATGGATGCTCCCTGCAACCTCTCAAAGGCTGAAGACATCAGCGGCAAAGGATAAGTGTTCTTTACCGTGATGTTGTTCAGCCCCCGGTAATCAATGCAAGGTCGCAGCGATCCATCCTTCTTCCCCACAAAAAAGAACCCCGCCCCCGCTGGAGATGAGGAAGGTTGGATGAATCCGGATGCTAGAGAATCAGAAATATATTTCTCCATAGTCTCTCTCTCTGGAACCGAGAGCGAATAAATCTTGCCCTTAGGCGGAGACTTACCTGACATTAACTCTATAGCACAGTCATAGGGACGGTGCGGAGGGAGAGAAGCAGCCCTTGACTTACTGAACACTTCCCTCAGGTCACGATACTCCGCGGGCACGTTTGATAAATCCACTGCTTCCTCCTGAAACACAGGGACAGAGACAACAGAACAGGCAGACACAAGACAAGACTTATGACACTCAGTGCTCCAGGCTGATATAGTTCCTTGTTTCCAGTCAATGCGGGGGTTGTGTTGATGGAGCCAGGGGTGACCCAAGACAACGGGTGTGTGGTGTGAATCTACGATGAAAAATGATATTGTCTCTGTGTGATTCCCTGATGTGATGAGCGTGATGTTCTCGGTGGTCTGGGAGATGGTAGGTAGTGACTGTCCATTGAGTGCATGTACGGTGATTCTCTGAGGAAGTGTTCTGAGTGGAACTTGAAGCTGTAGTGCAAAGGTGCGGTCCATGAAATTACCTTCAGCTCCGGAATCCACCAGTGCGGTGCAGTGGTGATCGTGGACAGACCATCTAAGTCTCCCCGGGAGGATGGTGGATGAAGATGAGGACTTTGCGGCGGAGATCCCACCCGATAGTAGCCTCATGCTTACTATCGGGCTTGGCCTTTTACCGGGCAGTTGTTAGCAAAGTGTCCCGCTCCCCCGCAGTACAGGCAAAGGCCAAGGGACCTCCGCCTCTCCTTCTCCTCCCGGGAAAGCCGGGCTCGACCCACCTGCATGGGCTCGGGATCGGAGGGACCGGCCGCGTCCATACCGCTGGACCACTGATGTTCTACTCCCCCACGACGCAGGCTGGATGGAGCGCGTGGTCCGACCCGAGCTAGTCGAGCGTCCACCCTCAGAGCCAGGTCGATAAGTCCATCCAGTGAGGGAGGCAGGTCCAAGGCGTAGATCTCCCTCTGGACGCGGTTGGCCAGCCCATGCTGGAACCTATCCCACTGCGCTTCCTCGTTCCAGCGACACTCGGCCGCCAGGGTTTTGAACTCGATGGCATAATCCGAAACAGATCGCTCCCGCTGATGAAGTTCAGACAAAACCCTGGCAGCCTCTCTCCCCGCGACCGCATGATCGAAAACACGTCTCATTTCCGAGGAGAGCTCCTGGAACGAGGAACAGCACGACTCCTGGTTCTCCCACACCGCCGTCCCCCATAGTGCCGCTCTCCCAGTCAGTAAAGTCAGTACGAACGCCACTTTAGTTTCTTCTCTCTCGAAGGTGCGGGGTTGGAGGGCGAAATGCATGCCGCATCGAGTCAAAAACGGCCGGCAAAGGTTAGACTCACCCGCGTATGGCTCAGGAGTCGGGAGGCGAGGTTCAAACTGGGAGGCGGGCATCGGTGGTATGGGAGGGACGGGCGGTGCGGCTGGCGCAGCGGGAGGTTGCAGATGTTGAAATCGCTGGGTCAGCTCGGACACCTGCAAGACGAGAGCCTGAATCGCACGCGCCGCTTCCCCCTGATGACGGTCCTGAGCGTCCATCCTTTGGATACTTGCACGAACTAAATCGTCCATTGTTGCTGCGGCACCACCTGCTGCTTCCATGGAACGGTCGGATTGTTCTGTCATGGGCGAACAAAGCAGGAAGCAATTGCAGGTACTCAAAGTGTTTATTAGGGGTTGATCAGGTCACAAGAACTCAACAGAAAGTAAGGGCGGCGACTCAGGCTCGTGAAGGGACTTGATGGTCTGTAGTGCGCTGATGCAGTGCAAGTGAAGAATCCCGATCCGGAGCTGGAGTGCGGGTGAACCCAGTGACGAAGAACACGAACGGCAGGAAGACAAGGCAAGGCAAACACTGACACGGCAACTCCACGGAAGAACAGACACGGCAACAGACAGGACCTCAACAAACAATCCGACACTGGAACAGAGAATGGAGTGAGTATATATATGTAACGGAAATGAACAGCAGCTGTGAACGGTGAACATGATGATAATGATTTTCAGCTGGAGCGCTGACGGACACGTGAGCGGGACAACGCCCACTCACACATAAACAAACATAGACACGAGACGAGAAGGAAACAATGTCTTCAACAACCGTGACAGATAAGTGTCATAGGCTAACCAAAACCGAACATTTATATATAAAAATATAATGTCTAATATTTAGACAGTATCACATTTTACCGGAGGCTGAAATATATTTGCACGAAATCATATTTACACCTAAGCAGATATTCGCAAATAACATTACACAAAAGTCAGTATTTTTAGCATGATAATCAGTGTCATAAGCTAATCAAAATGCAGTTAAATATAATACACATATGTTTAGAGAGTAATATCACATTGAAACGACCATCTACACGAATGTTAGGGATATTGTAAGGCAATCTTTCTGTAAGATGTCAAAAGCTAACCAAAACTAAGCAAAATATAGTCTGAAAATTCACATTAATTCTATATAATCAGAAAAAGAATTATATAACACTAAACAACTTACTCGAACTTGTATCCTCGGTGGGATCAATTCTCTTTTGAAAATGCAGCCGTTCTCCGTTTGAGATGCGATCTTTCTCTGAGGTTAGGCACTTGGCCTGGGGCATATAGATCACCTAAACTATTACCATGTGAATATAGATCACCTAAACTATTACCATGTGAATATAGATCACCTAAACTATTACCATGTGAATATAGATCACCTAAACTATTACCATGTAAATATAGATCACCTAAACTATTACCATGTGAATATAGATCACCTCAACTATTACCATGTGAATATAGATCACCTCAACTATTACCATGTGAATATAGATCACCTCAACTATTACCATGTGAATATAGATCACCTAAACTATTACCATGTGAATATAGATCACCTAAACTATTACCATGTGAATATAGATCACCTCAACTATTACCATGTGAATATAGATCACCTAAACTATTACCATGTGAATATAGATCACCTCAACTATTACCATGTGAATATAGATCTCCTAAACTATTACCATGTAAATATAGATCACCTAAACTATTACCATGTGAATATAGATCACCTAAACTATTAGCATGTGAATATAGATCTCCTAAACTATTAGCATGTGAATATAGATCTCCTAAACTATTAGCATGTGAATATAGATCTCCTAAACTATTACCATGTAAATATAGATCACCTCAACTATTACCATGTGAATATAGATCACCTCAACTATTACCATGTGAATATAGATCTCCTAAACTATAACCATGTAAATATAGATCACCTAAACTATTAGCATGTGAATATAGATCACCTAAACTATTACCATGTGAATATAGATCACCTCAACTATTACCATGTGAATATAGATCACCTCAACTATTACCTTGTGAATATAGATCACCTAAACTATTACCATGTAAATATAGATCTCCTAAACTATTACCATGTGAATATAGATCACCTCAACTATTACCATGTGAATATAGATCACCTCAACTATTACCATGTGAATATAGATCACCTCAACTATTACCATGTGAATATAGATCACCTAAACTATTACCATGTAAATATAGATCACCTCAACTATTACCATGTGAATATAGATCACCTCAACTATTACCATGTGAATATAGATAATCTAAACTATTACCATGTGAATATAGATCACCTCAACTATTACCATGTGAATATAGATCTCCTAAACTATTACCATGTAAATATAGATCACCTAAACTATTACCATGTGAATATAGATCACCTAAACTATTACCATGTGAATATAGATCACCTCAACTATTACCATGTGAATATAGATAATCTAAACTATTACCATGTGAATATAGATCACCTCAACTATTACCATGTGAATATAGATCACCTAAACTATTACCATGTGAATATAGATCACCTCAACTATTACCATGTGAATATAGATAATCTAAACTATTACCATGTGAATATAGATCACCTCAACTATTACCATGTGAATATAGATCACCTAAACTATTACCATGTGAATATAGATCACCTCAACTATTACCATGTGAATATAGATCACCTCAACTATTACCATGTGAATATAGATCACCTCAACTATTACCATGTGAATATAGATCACCTCAACTATTACCATGTGAATATAGATCACCTAAACTATTACCATGTGAATATAGATCACCTAAACTATTACCATGTGAATATAGATCACCTCAACTATTACCATGTGAATATAGATCACCTCAACTATTACCATGTGAATATAGATCACCTCAACTATTACCATGTGAATATAGATCACCTCAACTATTACCATGTGAATATAGATCACCTAAACTATTACCATGTGAATATAGATCACCTAAACTATTACCATGTGAATATAGATCACCTAAACTATTACCATGTGAATATAGATCCTCTAAACTATTACCATGTGAATATAGATCACCTAAACTATTACCATGTGAATATAGATCACCTAAACTATTACCATGTGAATATAGATCACCTCAACTATTACCATGTGAATATAGATCACCTCAACTATTACCATGTGAATATAGATCACCTAAACTATTACCATGTGAATATAGATCACCTCAACTATTACCATGTGAATATAGATCACCTCAACTATTACCATGTGAATATAGATAATCTAAACTATTACCATGTGAATATAGATCACCTCAACTATTACCATGTGAATATAGATAATCTAAACTATTACCATGTGAATATAGATCACCTCAACTATTACCATGTGAATATAGATCTCCTAAACTATTACCATGTAAATATAGATCACCTAAACTATTACCATGTGAATATAGATCACCTAAACTATTACCATGTGAATATAGATCACCTCAACTATTACCATGTGAATATAGATAATCTAAACTATTACCATGTGAATATAGATCACCTAAACTATTACCATGTAAATATAGATCACCTAAACTATTACCATGTGAATATAGATCACCTAAACTATTACCATGTGAATATAGATCACCTCAACTATTACCATGTGAATATAGATAATCTAAACTATTACCATGTGAATATAGATCACCTAAACTATTACCATGTGAATATAGATCACCTCAACTATTACCATGTGAATATAGATCTCCTAAACTATTACCATGTAAATATAGATCACCTCAACTATTACCATGTGAATATAGATCACCTCAACTATTACCATGTGAATATAGATCACCTCAACTATTACCATGTGAATATAGATCACCTCAACTATTACCATGTGAATATAGATCACCTAAACTATTACCATGTAAATATAGATCACCTAAACTATTAGCATGTGAATATAGATCACCTCAACTATTACCATGTGAATATAGATCACCTCAACTATTACCATGTGAATATAGATCACCTCAACTATTACCATGTGAATATAGATCACCTCAACTATTACCATGTGAATATAGATCACCTCAACTATTACCATGTGAATATAGATCACCTAAACTATTACCATGTGAATATAGATCACCTCAACTATTACCATGTGAATATAGATCACCTCAACTATTAGCATGTGAATATAGATCACCTAAACTATTACCATGTGAATATAGATCACCTAAACTATTACCATGTGAATATAGATCACCTAAACTATTACCATGTGAATATAGATCACCTCAACTATTACCATGTGAATATAGATCACCTCAACTATTACCATGTGAATATAGATAATCTAAACTATTACCATGTGAATATAGATCACCTCAACTATTACCATGTGAATATAGATCACCTCAACTATTACCATGTGAATATAGATCACCTCAACTATTACCATGTGAATGTAGATCTCCTAAACTATTACCATGTGAATAGCGCCGGGGGCGTGGCCGCCTCAGCTCATTAAAACTAATGAAGGGAGAACGAAAAACTGCGCCTCTCTTTGGTTTCAAACGGATTACATAAACTAAGAATTTATATAAATTACTTTATTTAAAAGAAGAGAATTCTAGCTTCATAAAGACAAATGTCTCGTTCCTGAGTGACAAGTATTCGCTGAGTTAGTTCATTTTCGGACGCGTTTCAGAATGCACTTCACTGACAGAGAGACGGCAGAACTCGCATCATGTTTATTTTTCTTTATTTGGCGAAAGACACAACACTTTGTTTTTATTGTGAGTATACACAAAAAAACAGAAACTTAACTGGATCGAATGATGTAAAACACTTAAATGTAAGATCAAAACCAACAGAGTATTTTGAATCTCTTTTGCACTGATAAGAAAAAAAGCGAGCAGATCACGCCGGCGTGATTGCCGACCCCAGAGGGTTAAGCAGGCCCTGATTGACAGTGTTTTGTTGGCTCATCCAGATTTCGACAGGCCATTTTTAGTTTCGGTGGATGCTTCCAGTAATGGCCTGGGTGCTGTACTTTCACAAGTGCCAGAGAATGGGGGTACAGCAAAGCCAGTTTATTTTGCCAGTAAGTCACTTTCGTTCGCCCAGTCAAAATACCCGGCACATCGGCCAGAATTTTTTGCGTTGAAGTGGGCTGTGTGTGACAAATTTAGTCACTGGTTGAGAGGTCGCCCATTCACAGTATGGACCGATAACAACCCACTGACATATATTTTGACGAAGCCGAAACTGGATGCTTCCGAGCATAGGTGGGTTGCCGAGTTGGCTCCTTATCAGTTTGATATTCGGTACATACCTGGTTCAAGGAATGTTGTGGCAGATGCTCTTAGCAGAGAGCCATTTGTGGAGCAGAGCGCCTTGCATCGTCTTACTAGGGTACCTTATAATTCGCTGTTGAAGTATTTTCTCTAAACACATCTAGTGGAATTAGTCTGGAAAGAGTTCATTTGAACATGCTCAGTTTATTCTTGCACACATTCACGTTGTGATCTCAGAGTTGTGTATTGATACACACAGATCATACTGTATTATTCCTGATACTGGACATAGTGTCACTCAAACATCTGATGATGAAGATTATCTTCATATTAAGAGTGTGTCAGTGATTTGAACAGCTCTCTGATAAAGACTAATAGTTTATTCTGGAGAGTGTGTTGTTTGCTTTAAGTGAGGAAAATACTATGAGTGAAAACTTCTGCTTTTTATGCTGGTGTGTTTTATGTTCTCATTTATTAATATATATCATAATGATCACTGAGATATACTGTGTTTCAGGAACCAGTGGATATGAAGATGTGTTCATCAGTTCTGGTGAAAGTGTCTCTCTGTCCTGTAATAAAGCTCCTCCTGACTGCAGATCAACTACATGGACCCACAGTAACAGAGATTCAGGGGGAGTTGATCTGATTACTGGAGGGATGAAGAATAAAGACACAGAGAGACATGAGAGACTGAGTCTGGAGTCTGACTGCTCTCTGAACATCAAGAACGTCACAGGAGAAGAAGATTATGGATTATACGGATACAGAAACTCTGGAGAACATTATTATGCAAGTGTTCTTCTGCATGTTCTTCATGGTTAGTTTATGATTATGTGTTCAATTTAAAAAATGCAGATTCTCCCTTTAAACTCAGATGATGATTGAAGAGTCTGTGATTGTGTCTTGTGTTCAGTTTCAGTGTCTCCATCTTCATCATCATCATCTTCATCATCATCATCTTCATCATCTTCATCATCACAGACTGAGATCAGTCCAGGCCGCTCTGTGACTCTCTCCTGTCAGTTGTATACTAGCTACTCCTGTGATGATTGGTTCAGTTATGGGGAACTTGAGCTGTTGTGGGTGAATCAGACTGGTGTTGATCTGAAGACAGACTCCAGACATCAGATATCATCATCATCATCAGATCCCTGTATCCTCACTCTGACTACAACACTCCTGAATGAAGATGACAACAGAGAGTGGAGATGTGAAGTTACTCGCGGAGATCAACTCCAGACCTCAGTCAGATACACTGTCAAGTATTCAGGTGAGAAACACTCTTTTCTGACAGATTACTGGAAACTTCCACAGACTGGCTCGACTCTTTCTGATGCCTTCATACGGTTTGGACTGTAAAATATTAGTGGTCAAAGTCATAAACTGCATAACAATCCTTTTAATCCCCAATATTGGCCTCGGGTCATACATGATATATTGCATAAACCAGACGAGTCTATTAAAGTATGATGGTTAATGCAATATATCATATAAACTGTGTAGGATGCCACTGTAAACTGTGATGATGGAACATCATGTCATGATCAATATGAAAATATGATGTTAATGTCGTACAGATGCTGTGTCTGCACATTCATCTTCTGAAGATGACACACACACACACATTAACAGTATATGCACTTCTCACACGTTTCACACACACACACCACACACACACACACACACACACACACACACACACACACACACACACACACACACAATGTAATGTTTCGACTTTATTCTCGTAATGTTTCGACTTTAATCTCGTAATGTTTCGACATTAATCTCGCAATGTTTCGACTTTATTCTCGTAATGTTTCGACTTTATTCTCGTAATGTTTCGACTTTAATCTCGTAATGTTTCGACTTTAATCTCGTAATGTTTCGACTTTATTCTCGTAATGTTTCGACTTTATTCTCGTAATGTTTCGACTTTAATCTCGTAATGTTTCGACTTTAATCTCGTAATGTTTCGACTTTATTCTCGTAATGTTTCGACTTTATTCTCGTAATGTTTCGACTTTAATCTCGTAATGTTTCGACTTTATTCTCGTAATGTTTCGACTTTAATCTCGTAATGTTTCGACTTTAATCTCGTAATTTTTCGACTTTATTCTCGTAATGTTTAGACTTTATTCTCGTAATGTTTCGACTTTAATCTCGTAATGTTTCGACTTTAATCTCCTAATGTTTCGACTTTATTCTCGTAATGTTTCAACTTTAATCTCGTAATGTTTCGACTTTATTCTCGTAATGTTTCGACTTTAATCTCGTAATGTTTCGACTTTATTCTCGTAATGTTTCGACTTTATTCTCGTAACGTTTCAACTTTATTCTCATAATGTTTCGACTTTAATCTCGTAATGTTTCGACTTTAATGTTTCAACTTTATTCTCGTAATGTTTCGACTTTATTCTCGTAATGTTTCGACTTTAATCTCGTAATGTTTCGACTTTATTCTCGTAATGTTTCGACTTTATTCTCGTAATGTTTCGACTTTATTCTCGTAATGTTTCGACTTTATTCTTGTAATGTTTCGACTTTATTCTCGTAATGTTTCGACTTTATTCTCGTAATGTTTCGACTTTAATCTCGTAATGTTTCGACTTTAATATTTCGACTTTAATATTTCGACTTTATTCTCATAATGTTTCGACTTTTTTTCTCGTAATGTTTTGACTTTAATCTCGTAATGTTTCGACTTTAATCTCGTAATGTTTCGACTTTAATCTCGTAATGTTTCGACTTTAATATTTCGACTTTATTCTAGTAATGTTTTGACTTTTTTCTCGTAATGTTTCGACTTTTTTTCTCGTAATGTTTAGACTTTAATCTCGTAATGTTTCGACTTTAATCTCCTAATGTTTCGACTTTATTCTCGTAATGTTTCGATTTTATTCTCGTAATGTTTCGACTTTATTCTCGTAATGTTTTGACTTTATTCTCGTAATGTTTCGACTTTAATATTTCGACTTTATTCTCGTAATGTTTTGACTTTTTTCTCGTAATGTTTCGACTTTTTTTCTCATAATGTTTCGACTTTATTCTCGTAATGTTTCGACTTTATTCTCGTAATGTTTCGACTTTAATCTCGTAATGTTTCGACTTTAATCTCGTAATGTTTCGACTTTAATATTTCGACTTTATTCTCGTAATGTTTTGACTTTTTTCTCGTAATGTTTCGACTTTTTTTCTCATAATGTTTCGACTTTAATCTCCTAATGTTTCGACTTTATTCTCGTAATGTTTCGACTTTATTCTCGTAATGTTTCGACTTTATTCTCGTAATGTTTTGACTTTTTTCTCGTAATGTTTAGACTTTATTCTCGTAAAGTTTCGACTTTAATCTCGTAATGTTTCGACTTTAATCTCGTAATGTTTCGACTTTATTCTCGTAATGTTTCGACTTTAATCTCGTAATGTTTCGACTTTAATCTCGTAATGTTTCGACTTTAATCTCGTAATGTTTCGACTTTAATCTCGTAATGTTTCGACTTTATTCTCGTAATGTTTCGACTTTAATCTCGTAATGTTTAGACTTTAATCTCGTAAAGTTTCGACTTTAATCTCGTAATGTTTAGACTTTAATCTCGTAATGTTTCGACTTTATTCTCGTAATGTTTCGACTTTAATCTCGTAATGTTTCGAATATATTCTCGTAATGTTTCGACTTTAATCTCGTAATTTTTCGACTTTATTCTCGTAATGATCTTTAATCTGGAGATGCTGCGTCTGCACGTTCATCTTCTGCAGCTCCAGTCGCTTCACCAACACTGACTCCAGTCAGAAGCTCAAACTCTGAGAAGAACTCAAGCCGAACTACAGCAGCAGCTCCTACACAAGGTTCAAGTATTATGTGATGATGATGTTGTGTGTATGTGGCATTATGTGTTGTGTTCGACTTTATTCTCGTAATGTTTCGACTTTAATCTCGTAATGTTTAGACTTTAATCTCGTAAAGTTTCGACTTTAATCTCGTAATGTTTAGACTTTAATCTCGTAATGTTTCGACTTTATTCTCGTAATGTTTCGACTTTATTCTCGTAATGTTTCGACTTTAATCTCGTAATGTTTCGACTTTATTCTCGTAATGATCTTTAATCTGGAGGTGCTGCGTCTGCACATTCATCTTCTGCAGCTCCAGTCGCTTCACCAACACTGACTCCAGTCAGAAGCTCAAACTCTGAGAAGAACTCAAGCCGAACTACAGCAGCAGCTCCTACACAAGGTTCAAGTATTATGTGATGATGATGTTGTGTGTATGTGGCATTATGTGTTGTGTTCGACTTTATTCTCGTAATGTTTCGACTTTAATCTCGTAATGTTTCGACTTTATTCTCGTAATGTTTCGACTTTAATCTATCAATGTTTTGACTTTAAGCTCGTAAAGTTTCGACTTTATTCTCGTAATGTTTCGACTTTAATCTCGTAATGTTTCGAATATATTCTCGTAATGTTTCGACTTTAATCTCGTAATGTTTCGACTTTAATGTTTCGACTTTATTCTCGTAATGTTTCGACTTTATTCTCGTAATGTTTCGACTTTAATCTATCAATGTTTTGACTTTAAGCTCGTAAAGTTTCGACTTTATTCTCGTAATGTTTCGACTTTATTCTCGTAATGTTTCGACTTTATTCTCGTAATGTTTCGACTTTAATCTCGTAATGTTTCGGCTTTATTCTCGTAATGTTTCGACTTTATTCTCGTAATGTTTCGACTTTATTCTCGTAATGTTTCGACTTTAATCTCGTAATGTTTAGACTTTAATCTCGTAATGTTTCGACTTTAATCTCGTATGTTTAGACTTTAATCTCGTAATGTTTCGACTTTATTCTCGTAATGTTTCGACTTTAATCTCGTAATGTTTCGACTTTATTCTCGTAATGTTTCAACTTTAATCTCGTAATGTTTAGACTTTATTCTCGTAATGTTTAGACTTTAATCTCGTAATGTTTCGACTTTAATCTCGTAATGTTTAGACTTTAATCTCGTAATGTTTAGACTTTATTCTCGTAATGTTTCGACTTTAATCTCGTAATGTTTCGAATATATTCTCGTAATGTTTCGACTTTAATCTCGTAATGTTTCGACTTTAATGTTTCGAC